>PVIJ01005276.1:0-105744 GCA_004024925.1 Scalopus aquaticus
AAAAATATATATTAAAAAAAAAAAAAAAAGAACCTGTACTTCTTGCTCACAGAGCATCTTCAGCAGGCCCAAGTAACTCCCCAAATGCTAATTCATCAATAGAGACTGTTTCAATCTTGTGGCTCATCAACCTCAACCCAAGGATTTCTTGTTTAAGAGCAAAAAAATGACAAGTGGATCTTATATAGATTGTCCAAAGCCTTAGATTGGAAGCAATGCATATCACTTACCATGAATAGTCACAAGACCTACTCTTAACTACACAGAGGTCAAAAAAGTGTAGGGAACCAAGTGATATATTAAGTGAATGGAACAAAGGGTGTCCACAAAGCATATTTCAGGCAGCACATAGAAAGTTCCTGGGGCAAATTGGAGCTTCAAGTCTTCAAGAAACAGGAAAAAAAGGCCAAGTCTTAATAAGCACAATGGTGAGGCACAGAATGGTCAAGGTAATCTTGGCTTGTCAAGGTGAAGAGAAATTGACATAACACAGGTAAATCATCAGGCACCATAGGATTTAAATAAATCAGATTCATTATTTTTTTTAATACATAGCTTCTCTTTTTCTTGCTCAGTCTATACATATGGTGTTTGCAGTAACTTGGTACAAACAGGCATTATCATCTTTAAATAAAGTTATTTAAGACATAACCCAGAAAACAGCAACAGCAGTTAATCTCAAATACAATGAGCCTAGCTCTCCCAGTAAGTATCAAAAGGTCAATTTTGTATGTAACCTTCTTTAATACAAAAGGCCAGGTGGTTGTAATTTATCTGAGCAAATCAAAATGAGCAAAAGGATGAGTACTGAAAAGGTCATTTAAAAGCTAGATCCCCAGAATGGATATTTGAAACATATGACTCCTTAAAGAGCAAAAAAATGGGAAGCTGGATAATTTTAAATTTTGAAACTTGCACTTGAAAAAAAAAATTCCACACAGAATATCCTCACAACCACATTGTGGAACATGATACTTCCCCCAAGTTAGAGGTGTAGGTCATGAGAGAATACTTGTCCTGCTCTCAAGAAAGCAAATGAATGTCTTTGAGATCCAAGAGGTACACAATATGATCAAGTCAACCTTGATGAGTGGCAAGATAAAAGCAGCTGATTACAATAGAAATGACACATTGACTCCTGCTTGTGCACCAGTAATTTATGACTGGAGGCTCTTGTTACAATAAAGCTCAGATCAATCCTTCAGTAGTTCTCTCTCCCTATCCTTCTAAGAATTCATTTTTTTTCTCCATGATTCTGGGAATCAATACAAAGCTCAAAACTCAATTCTGAACCACAACACACTAACTTCTAGGCTGAGAAATTCTAAATGCAACATAATCTGGTTAGCTTTTTCATTTAGTGTGTAAGAAGTCTTTGTTGAACATTTAAGTAGTTTGTGACAATAATTTTGAAATTCTTCAAGATGTACTTAATTCCTACTGAAGACATAAATGATTCAAACACTGGCATTTACCTCTTAATCAATATTTCAAAAATATTTCTTGCCTTAAGGAAAATGTGATTATTTTGCTATTAGCTAATGGACTCATTTTCAGTATTGAGAAAACAAAAAATGATTCTTTTGTGTTCCTTTGTGAAATAAGACATACTAATTATGATTTTTTTAAGTTTCTAGTAGAATATACCTATGATGTTCACTGACTAATCAAGACAATTGATAATGTTACTTGTTTTCAATACTTTTAAAGAAGATATGATATATTTTCAATCATTTAAGTTTTTTCTATGTGAAGGGCAGTTTGATGATGCATAGATTACACATGACTAATATAAATTGGATTTCTTATTTGGAACAGTGTGTGAAACCACAAAAATCAGAAGGTAAGAAAATCAATGGTCATAACAGACTCATTGGAATAACTCATTCTTGGAGTTGGAAGGAATCCTAGAGGTTACGTAGTCCAATTTTCCCATTAAAGCAAGGTCAAATGTGCTGATTTTTTTGACAGATGGTTATGTAGCACCCGCAAATATATCTGCCAAAAGAACCACTTTCAAGCAAGAAGCATTTTTCCCCAAAGGTTTATATCATTGCTAGAAAGGTCATTATATTGAACAAAAAATCATATTTGTGGGCTCTTTTAAGACCACTAAAGTTAAATGGGGTACTTATAATTAATTTACTCAAATGCCTTTAAATATATATTATAAATCTGAAACTTTCCTCATGTCTTTAAACGATTCAAAAATTTTAAATATTTCATTCATTTTTTGGTAAAACAAACATTTATGGAATACACCAGTGTTCCGGGGTGAACTCCAGGCATTGGTATTTAAGAGACATGAAACAATCCTGTCCTCAAGGAGCTTCTTCATAGTCTCATAATTATGACCAAAGTATTTCTTATGCAATGTGGTTTTTAGCAGCTAGCTTTTCAATGTTTTTCTTAAAATCTATAATGAACATAATATTCTAGATATGACCTGACTATTACAGAACATGGTAGCACTTTCTCTTGGTGTATTCTAAATTAACAGGCACTTCAAAAACCACTCTGCTGTTGGACTCAATCAACAATTCCAGGTCTTTCATACACAAATTCTGATCAAAGCGATTGTTCCCTACTTAGCACTTCCAGGAGTGAATGTTTTAATATAAATTCAGAACTTCACATTGCCTTTATGTTTTAATGTTTTACTGCTATTTTTTTAACCTATTTTTCTTGAGTGCAGAATTCTCTTTGATCCTTTGAACTTCTAACCAATAGAAGAGCATGGTTATCTCTCCCCATACTGTCATTTGTACTGAGGCCCTATTTCATTCCCTTGACCAGGTCAACATTTGACAACAAAGAAAACAAGGCAATGAGTCATCTTACTTGCATAACACCACCAAGAGAGAGACTTTGCTTTTTACATTCCAAGATTTCCTGTATATATTGATGACAAAAGATAGGACAGACATACATGTGGATTTAGAAACATCTGGTTTATTTTCACAGGCTATATCCACATATCCACTTTGGGAGAAAAAAAATCTAGGGTACCTCACATGTCCCTTAGCTAGCAAACATGGAACTTTAATTTCAAAGCTCGTAAAATCATTACTTGCCCACTTTAAAAATTTATCCAAAACATATCTTCCTAATACCTTTCCCTGAAGAACAGCTCTTTGGATCATGTGGTTTTAAATTCTGATTTTTGTGCTTTTATAGTGTATGTGGAGTGGGTTCCAAACTTGGGTCAACTAAGAGACGTCCTTACATATTTCATTCTTACCCAGTCCCTCCCCAATGATGACTAGTAATTTCATTGACTCCTTCATTCTCATAGTTCAAGAAAACTCCCAAGAACTTTGTTTTTTCTTCCTATTGATCTTGTCTAGTTCACCTGTCCTGAATTTATTGGCTTATGCTACATTCCTACTAACAAGACTTTCTAATTATAAAGTTACCTTCTCGATGCCTAATATATTTTAAATCCCACCAAACATATATTCTATATACACATATATACTTAATACATAACCGATAAATTCCCTTTCTACCCATTTGTTCGTAATTCTCTAAATCTTAAAATGAAGTCACTTATTCCCTGGCTGATGAAAATTTTAAATGGAACGAGGAAAAGAAATGAACCCTTTATTACTTTGTTAGAATCTTTTCTTTAGAAATGGGACAATATCTAGCAATCAACAATGAAACCACTGATCGGTTGGGATCTCAGATAAGGTTTCTAATAAGGTTCTTCACTTGGGATTCAGAACACATTGAAAAATAAAAAGTGAAGATAAAGTACATAATATAATCTTTATTAATCATGCTATTTATTCATCTAATTTTACAAATTAAATAAGTCATTCTATTTCATTAAGAACAAATAACAGGGCGCCTAACAGAAAAATTTAGATTATTAGGTTTCACCTAGGGTAAGGCATTAAGATGTAACTTTTCTTATGCAGATTAGCTGAGACAGTGATTTAATTGTATTGGGGTACAAGGATGTCTTTAAAAATTATTGGTTATAACACTATTTTCTGTTATTAAACTTTAGAGAAGTCTAGTTCCTTATATGTATGTATTTACATATGTACTAAGATGACATATATATTTATATAGAGAGTTCCATATGCATGTAGCTAGATATATACATACATGTTATATGAACTTATATAGTATCTCTTTGCCTCTCTCTCTAAACCACACACACACACACACACACACACACAACACAGTTACCACCTCTCTTCACTGCTTTTTGTCTATAACATTCCCTACCATATTGGAGTGAATACAAGTAAAGAGATTTGAATATACAATGTGAGGGAAAAAACATCTGAATAAGATATGCTTGGGGCTGATAACGTTACAAATTTCTGAACTTTGCAAGAAGGCAATACTGTCTCTCTAAGAGGTAAGTATGCATAAGGCCAAAATTAATGTTTTGCTTATATATTTTTCCCATTTGGACTTAAACTCATAGGTCATAGATTTTGGACAACAAGTATAGACCCTTTTACATCAGATAACAGAGTCTCTGCCACAGTGTTTGGCAACACTATGACCTAGGTTTAGGCAACATAATTTTGCCCGAGACCACGCCTGTAGTTAGCCTATTTTCCCAATTTGGTGGTGATGAGCTCCGTGCCGCGAAAATGTTCTGTGAATTAGTGATGATTTTTATTCTTTAAAAATTAGGCCCATGAAAGGCTTGCAACTGGAGAAATGCAACTGTGTTTACCCTGAAGGAATTTTCATGCATTCTGGAGAGAAATGGGCAATTTTAGCTCTACCTCTGAGTGGAGAATGCTTCTGGCTGAGATGAAATAAAGTAAGAAATTTTGAAAGATTGTTTTTGGAACTCATTTGAAAATTTTTGAACTCACAAATGCAAAATAATTTCATTTGGGACTTTATGATATTAACTTGAAAATAAAGATAATTTTTAAATTGAATCACTTTTCCCCCTGGAAATCTGATAAAGTGAGAATATTCAATTCAGAACATTTCCATATTGATGAAATTTTATTATTGATATGTCTTTATGCATTTTAGTATTTAATATGACTTAGGATTTCATGAGTTATTTGATATGGTTATATAAAGACATAATTTGAAATAGGGAATAGACTGGGGCTATCTAGCTTTAGGTACACAGATATCCCTGAAGTTGATTTGATATATATATATTATTCCGACCCATTTCAGAGCTTTCTGGGAGTAAAATCAAAATCAAATACCATGGTAGAATGGTGTTTACCAGGAGAATACCAAAGCAGCAGTGATTGCAATTAGCACCCTTCCTCCTGATAGCAGAAATGGAGCTGTCTACTCCTTCGGAGTACATAACCTTTCCCAACGGTGAGCACAGAGTTGATGGTTAAAATCAGTGGTCTGAAAGAACATAAAATGGGCAGAGTGAGGGGGGAAGGCTTTGGCGAGCAGGAGGAGTTCCTTCTGTTAATGAAATTGCGACATGTTGAACTTTGGTCTGCCGCTCTTCCCCTTCAAAGCTAATCGGCTTAACAGACACTACGAATTCAAGCCTGACTCTTCATTCATAACTTCTTATCTGGGAGGTATCCTCAGGGGCATCATGCCCTGCTCTGGCATTATCCACAGCAACTAACTAAATCTGCCTAATTCTGGAGTTCAGATTTAGCAAGCTAATTTGGTTTATCTACTTGAAGCCATTAAATTGTTCATTTCACATAAAGAACTCAAGCGGAGAAGAGAGTACTAATTATTTGGTCCTTCTCTGAAACCACCAACAAATATGCTATTACCCAGGATCCATTTTTCTATCCATTAAAAAAATCATATTCTTGCTGTATCAGCCAGGTACTCTAACAAAAAGGAAAACATAGTTTCAAAGTCTCACCTCACTTTAAAACTTCCTAACACCATTGCTTTTACTTAATAAATGAATCAACAGGGCCTCCCCGGTGGCGCAGCGGTTAAGCCCTGCACTGTGGAGCTGTCGGCAGCGGCGACGCGAGTTCGACGTAGGGCTGGGGAGAATCCCACATGGTGCGGCAGACCTCTCCTGCCTCGCCCGCTGCTCCCCTCAGCAGTGTATTTCTGATCTGCCTGTTCTGCTACCCGCTCTGTCTCTGGTGAACCCCCTCGCCGCCCCACAGCTCTGGCTTGTATGCCAGCTTGTATGTATAAATAAAAAATAAATCTAAAAAATAAAAAAAAAAATAAATGAATCAACAAGTGAACGAAACTTTATTTTAAAATCTCACCTTATGATCAAGCATATTATAATAAACATTTTAAAATCTATCTTGCTGAAACCTGGGATAGGTAGATGCTTACCTCCTAAATGCCTTATCCTCAAGTTCACACTCTAACACGCCATGATCAATTTTCCCTCTCACAGGATTTCACTATTCTCTCTCCCTACTGAAGGTTGAAGCCATCAGCAAGTCAAACAAGTCAAGACAGGTCATAGCTTCAGCTTTCAGTGGAATGTGCCTTCCAGCAGGTGTCCAGACGGTTCCTATTCCCTACAAATTACTCTAGCTTGACTCTGTGCCAATTTTGTAATCTGTCTTGGGACTTAGACAATTTATCACGGGTCATGCAATTATGACTGCATACACTTTCAGCACAAGGGATATACTTTGGAATGAACTCAAGTGCATTACTCATTAGAACTACCATCTCTAAAATGTAAATAACCTGATTCTTGTACTCCTTTTCCATTTAGTACCCTCCCAGTATTGTTACCATCTTGACTCACAAGCACCAACCCCCCATCTCAGAATCATAACATAACCAACATAAATGACTTCCTGGTGAACTACATGTTTCAAAGCTTCTAAACTTCACCCAGGTCTCTGCATGCTTTCAGTACACTTTTAGTTTTATCTCTTAATATGGGGCAAGGGAAAAATGCTATATATTATATTCAATCATTGGAATTGAGAGTCCTCCACAATGCAAGATCCATGCTACGTCCATGAGAACTATAGCAAGAAATAGGACACTGCTTGTTTTCCAGATTTATAGTCTACCTAGAAAACTTGGTTTAAAAATATGAAATGTAACTTACAACTGACAATTTCAGTGACAAAACAAGTCAGAAATTCAAGTGTATGATCAGTACTCAAATGAGCAGCATAAACAAGTGCTGTGATTTCAGGAACAGACATTGTCTCCATGGACTGTACTGGTATTAAAGACTTAAACAAGCCTGTGAGTCAAAGCTGACACAGGGTGTGTAGAATTTGAAAGGGCCATAATTACATAATAATTTAGGTCAGAATAATTCTTTTATTTCACAGTTCTCTTTCATGAGAATAAATTAATCTCTCTTCTTCTTCATACTACAACTTTCTGAATATTTTTCCTTCTCATTTGTCAAACACTATACTGTTTTTCCTTCCTTTCTTCTTTCTCCTGGAATTTCTTTCATCCCACAAATCTTCTACCACCTGCCTTTTTAATTCCCTTTAGTTATAGGAACTATAGATATAATATTTTACTCTTCAAACACATTGGAATCAGTTTGTGAAACCAGAGTTTGAGAAACATAATCATAATTACATCAATCACTTCTTTGCTATAAACTTTGCTCACCAAATGGGGAAATATATTGAAGTCTGACATGCATGGGATCCAAATGTGTGATGTGCCAATAAATACCTAAAGAATTCCATCACTCTATTGGAAATTTCAGGTTTTGTTAATTAATGAACCATCTTATTTCCATCGAAGATTTAAAGGCCAAGTAGTTAAAAATTCAAAAAAATATATAGAGATTATTTGAAAGTGAATAAATTTCATGCATGCTATTAAAATAGACCTGAAAATTTAATTGGTTTCTGCTGCCTTCCAACTCTTGTCCATCGGTAATAAAAACATAAATTACTCAATCCACTGAATGCCACAGTTCTCAACAGAAGACATACCTGTTTCTTTTCTGAAAATCCTAAGTAAATAATTACAATTTCTTTCCCAATTCTTTGCCTCCTTGCATTATAATAAGTGAGATGACTGACTAAGCAAATGTTACTTTAATTTAAATGTTGTTTTGACCTAAAAAAAAAGGAGACCCAAGCCATATTTTAATTCAAGTTAGAAGTTACTGTAAGCTCATCATTCTAAGTAACACATACCACAGACATTAGCAAATACAGAGTCAATAAGAGTTTAAATGCTACCCTTTAGCAAGGAAATTGCTAACATTTCAGCTTGAACTTACAATAACATTTATGATAATTTACCGTACACTGCTGACTTAAAACATTTAATTGGAAATGATGCAAACATACCTTCAGAGAATAATGTATCAGACTCTGACAAGATTTTCTTTGGTGCGATCAAAAGGAAGGAGAATCAAGTATAATGTCATTGGAAAGAATGCCTTCTT
This sequence comes from Scalopus aquaticus, assembly GCA_004024925.1. Taxonomy (NCBI): domain Eukaryota; kingdom Metazoa; phylum Chordata; class Mammalia; order Eulipotyphla; family Talpidae; genus Scalopus; species Scalopus aquaticus. The sequence goes on from PVIJ01005276.1 coordinate 8,342, forward strand.
TCTATAAAACAATCTCTTAAACCTCTCAAAGAACAGTATAAAAAGAGAGCAAGAGTTTCTGAATTTCCAAATACGTTTTTATTATCTATTGACCTACCTTTTTATTAAAACAATAATTCCCCTTATCATACTTGAAAGTGACTGTGTCTTTACAAGAACTTTTTAAGGTCAGGCTCTAATTTTTCCAGGGACTAGTAAGTCACAAAGCATATATGGTACTTGCTAAAGGACACAAAACAACTCTAAGTAAGAGATCGCCTTTCATTCCCATTGTCTTTCTATTCCGGCATTGATAACTTGAAATTACTCAAAATAGGGAGGTAGAGAACCCTTGGCTAATATGTAAAGGATATTTTCAATTCCTTTCTATGATTTCTGCCATCTTTAGAAATTGTATTTACTCTCCCATGTTGATTTCCCTCCCCAATATTAGTAAGCAGGGTGGATGATGATTTTTATATCCATTTTATTACCTATATAATTTATTCATAAGATAAGCTGGTAACAAGATAGCATCAAGGAATATTTTAAGCTAATTAGCAAAAATCAAATTAATTAAGAATTTTAGTAATTGTATTAAGTGAACACAATTGGTTTGGCCTTTTTGGAAGTTATTTGCTAAATAGATAGCAAGAATAGCAAAAGGGCTTATAGCCTTTGACTCAGCAATTCTACTTTATGACTCTACATTGATGAAATAATCAGAGACATAGGCCAAGTTATAAATTCCTAACAAAGCATAATTTATAGTAGTGAAAAATGGGAGACAATTTGGTTAAATCACCTGAAATATCAAAAAGGTATATTATATGACCATTAAATTTATGTTTTCAAAGAATTATTAATGCTATCTGAAAATGTCAAGGATATAACTTCATATGCAAACTCATGATAAAATAAATATACACATATATATAGACATATACTGATAAAAAAATAAGGTTTGGAGGAATGCTTACATTGGAATGGTATAATATGAAGGGAGAAAGAAGGGGAGACCAATTTAATCAGTATGATATTTTGCATGAAATGCAAGAGATAAAAATATAAAGAATGATTCCCCGGTGTGTGTGCGCGCGCACGCGTGTGCATGTGTGTGTGTGTGTTTGTGTGTGTATCATCTGTATTTATATCTACCTGTATCTTTATGCCTGGGAGGAAATAATATGAAAATTTTATCTTTAGAGCAGAAATTTTAATTCATTTAAATCTATATTTCCACCAACTGTTCTACAGACATTTCTCTAAAAGAGAAAGAAAAAGAATACTAGCAATTACTTTGATGTCTACAAACTGATTGAACTGTTACCATAAGAAAAATAATTTTGGAAAACCAAAACAATAGAGTAATAGAATAATAAGGCTGGGATTTTAGAAAACTGTCACATTTGTGCCTCTTACTTATATTACATATTATATGATACCACTGGATAAAAGTGGCAAGGATTAGTACTTGCCTGGGATTAAAGCATGAATGAAACAAGGTTTAGAAGAAATCCTGTATATAAATAATTATAAGACATACATATGCATCAACAATATATAACTGTATTTAAGTAAATGTTGATGTCCTTTATCTTAATTGTTTACATATACACTCTCGATAAACTTTAGGATATCTACAAGCAAGTTTTTGAAAAAATAAGCCAATACAACATTGGAAGAATCTTTTGTCAAAACATGCTTAGCTGTGGATTTCAGAGCTAGATGAAGTAGTTTCTTGTTTCCAAGACCAATAAAGAGGCTCAGAAGATAATCCTTACAAATCTGACTATGTGGGGGCCTCCTTGGTGGCACAGAGATTAAAGTCTCAGCCATTGCTGCAAGAGTTTGATCCCCGGCCACGGAGCTGACTCACATGGCGCAGCAGACCTCTCCTGTCTCCTCACTGCTCCCCTCAGCAGTGCATTTCAGTAGATCCTCCTGCGCTGCTCCCCATTCTGTCTCTGGTGAGTCCTCTCACCCCCTGCACCTGGGCAAACACCCCAGCTATTGTATGTAGAAAATAAATATTAAAAAAAAAAAATCTGATCATTTGTAAGTTTTCACCAGACATGATCTAGTATAACAAAAGTTGATCTAAAAGTACTTGACACTATAATTGACTTTAAATAGGTATATTTAGCTACTTAGGCTGAAAATTATTTTACATTAGGATTAAGACTACAGTGACAAAGTTTGCCATCTGGTGGTAAGATTTAGTGCAAACTGAATGTCTTCACTTAATGACTCTACATCAGAATTTTGAACTGGGTCTAAAAACGTAAAGACTATTATTAACACTAAATAAATTCACACATCAATAAAAGCCATGGCAGAGAAAGGTGTATTGTAGGATTTGGTCAGGTAACAGCTGTGGTGTATAGAACAATGGTGAAAGAAGACCATACTGTGTTCCTAAGCTGGAGGCAGAGTAAGATTTGACTATGGAAAAAAGACACTTGGGTAATGTAACTGCAAAGCTAGAATTGACATATGCCTCTAAACAGAAAAGGGGCCAGGAGCCAAGGAATGTAGGGAATGCAGTTTTAGAAGATAGGAAAGGCAAAAAAGTAAATTCTCCTCTAGATTCTCTGGAGGATGGGGTTGGGCCCAGTAAATCTGATTCTGGGCTTTTAACCTTCATAAAAGGATAAATGTGAGTTGTGACTTGTTACCTGAGTCATAGGAAACTAAGGCAATAGCCAAGTAGAAGAGGCAGGAATGATGCAAGTAGTATAAAAAGAGGTGTGAAAAAATTAACGCGTGAATCCTAAAAAATGACCATGTCTGTCAACAGACAATACATACTGCTCAAATTATATATATTTTTCAACTCTGGAAAAAGTTGTCAAAATTGTTCGGGCAAAAACTGAAAAGAATTCACACACACACACCTTCCTGTCCCCATCCCTGTGTTATGACTAGTTAGTGGAGAGGAACAGAATTGTGAATGTATTTTACTCGATGAGTATTCTTGGCATGTTCCTTAAAGTGAGGCAGAAACTCTCACTAACCAATGGAATAGGATATATTAAAAAATTTTAAATATTCATTCAGGCCAGGGGCTAGCCTATGGTGGAAGACAGATTTAAAGTAAAATAAATTTTGAGATAAAATCTATTAAGTCCAACAAAATGAAAAGGCATCAGTAGCATGAGGAGGCAGCATGCAGCAGAGTCTTTCCCTTCACTAGTTTTACCAAATTCTCTATGATTTTAACCAATACTAGTTTTGGGGACAAGAAGAAGGAAATTTCTAACATGTTATGCTAAAAATGTCTATTAGTCTTTGAGTCATGATAATGTGTGATTATGATTGAAAAAAGAAGAATAGAGACTTCATTTTTGGTCCTCAAGATACAAAGGGAACCAGGTAGTCTGATGTTCAAGGTCATAGTCAGGCACAAGGAAACACAAGTTACAGACCACTGGTTTAGTCTAAACACAAGTTTAGGCCACTCAGACACCTACTGGGTGCAGACCGGACTCTTGACTGTGTTAGCCACTGAGAACAGACAGACATGACACTCTGTCTTCGGAACACTTAACTTAAACATGCCACAGAAGAGAATTCCACCCCAGCTATGGGAGCTGAAGAAAGGGATCACTCAACTCTTGCTAGAAGGTGGGGTAGGAAGGCTTCCAGAGGAATCCTGGTTAAGGATTTAATTAAGAGAAGAAGAAAGGCAAAAGGAGGACAGTTAAAAGAAGATGAGGAAGGAGAGAATGATGATACAATAACGAGAAGGACTTGGATAGAGAATGTGAAATCAGTCATAAAATACCTACTCATAATTCTTTTCTTGAATTACTGTATTATTTAGAAACATCATGCAAGTTTAAATAAACTGGGGACAGAGGGTGTTCTTCCTCTGTTTATGATTTTTTAAAGGTGTGCTTTTAAATTTCTCCCCTAAGTCCCATGCTTGCTGTCTATCAGACTTCTGAAGCGACTTTTTATCAATTAAGGAAAATTCATTTGAATTCCTAGTTTACTAAGTTTATTATTTAACCACAACTAATGTCAAATTCTCTGTACCTACTGAGATTATCATTATTTTTGTCTATAAATATGATAAACACCAACATTTAGAAACTAGGCAGTGGACAAAGGAGGAGGAATAATCACAGAAGTGACCGAAGAACCAAAGCCATATGACCTCACAGATGCTGAGGGAAGAGAACGGGCCAAACAGGAAGTACCCAAATGGGGCAGACACACCCGACTCCTGATTTTGTCTCTGACTTTTAACAGCCCGTGTGACTCCATCACAGGGCTTCTTAGTCCTCTGATATTGTCCTTACCTGGTATGAGCAACACATTTTTTTGAGAAAATATTTTTATGTATCTGCTTTATTGAGTTCATGCACCATGTTTCTGAAGTTAGTTTGGTCACAGGTTTGCATGTCTTGTTTTTTTAAAATTAAATTTATTTATTTTCTGTTCATTTTTATACAGTATTTGGTTTCTCCCCTCAGGTGTAGTCCTGTAGTTCTCCCACCAGCGCAGCACCTGTGACTGTCACCACAGTTCCTTGGGTTCTTCCCTCCCCCATTTGGGTCCCTCCCCCCTTCTGTGCTGAATGCTTCAAATCTATGGTACATACACACTGGAAAACTATACAGGTTTCCATTTCTTAAGGATTTACTTTATTCCATAATTCACTTTAATTTTATGCGTCCTGCAATTTTCTTGACCCTTAACTGTGCTAGTACTCCTGATAACTTAGAGGTTTAATAAGAAATCCTTGGCTCTCTTCTCCTGATAATGTTTCACAAATAGGAAACTAACATTTTGGTAGGATATAGCTAACCACTGCTTATGAAATGAACTTCTTAACCTAACAGCACTGGACGCCCTTACTCTAAGGCACTCCTTTGCTGCCCATGTGATTTAGTACCAGTACAATTCCTCATTAAAAAACAAAACCAAAACACAAACAATCAAACAACCACCAGGAAGAATGCAGACACTGCACCAGTGAGACTGTGCTTTAGATTTGTAGGTCCACGTACACAGGGCAGATGTATGTTTTCTTTTGCTTGTTTTGATTAAAATTTTATTCTTGTAATTTGTCACTTTCTGAGTTGCTTTGGTACATTTGCATCATTAGAATGCCACTAATGGATCATATCATTAAAGAAAGTGTCCATCCAGTGTCTATGAACAGCCAAATAATTAGAGCAGCCTAATAAGCAACCTTAATGCTGCTGCCAACCTTAATGGGGGATACTGACTGAAAAATTCTTGATTTTCTTCTAGTTGCTCTGTGTTTGTTATCTTACACAGATCATGTGAGGATCTGTGGTGGTATAATTCTGTGGTGGTATACTGTTGATGGTCTCTTTGACGACATAACCTCATGGAAAAAGTACTTAACAAGATCTTGATTGTAATGGTAATTTCTGGAAAGTTGTCCCTTTTCCCCTTCTAATAGGGCCCTGAATACTAGTTGCAACTACATCCCTTTGCAGATTCTACTGAACTCTATCCAGGAAGAGTCAGCATGCCAAGATGCCTGTACGATCTTTCTCTTGCAAAGTCTACCATGTATTTTGGTTGAAGGACATTTATGTTCACCAAAATTCATAAAAATTACGGTGACGCAATCTACTATTTTACTTGGATGTTTTTTCCCTCCTTTACTGCTTTTGCTTTTCATATTATTTACTAAGTTCATTAGTATTAAATCATTTCCCTACCCTGTTAGATAACACTTCTTTTTAAAAATTGGTTATTCAGATAGTATATTTAAGTTGGGTCCGTTTCTTTGACTGTTTAACATCCAAACACACAGAAGCTTTGGAAGTATACATAAAGAGTTAATTCCTGCTTCTCTATTACTACAATGAGTTGTTCAATATCAGCGACGAAGTACATAAATCAAAATACTCTGGAATTTAAGCTCTATTCAGTGTGTTTCAAGAGAAAAAGTGGAGCAATTTAGAGTTCATTAGTTATATCACAGTAAGTTAGTCTCTATCATTGACTTGACTCTACAGCCTTCATTTTTTTAAATTTATAACAAAAAGGACAGCCAAGTACAGGAGAGCAGCAATGACATAGTCAAAGGGAGGCTCTGTCTTCTTAATTATAAAAATGCTTGGCTTTGGTACCATGAAGCTATCATTAAAGATCTCTAATTCAAAGGATGCGCCAAAATAGCATGTATAATATGATAATTCCGTATTTACATTCAGAAAATTATAACAGAATTATATAGCTACAATAATCTTTCTCAAAATTTAAAAATACATGGTATGGTGTATTAAAGTACAAATTCCTTGTGATAATCTGTTAACATGGCAGAGAACAACCAGTTCTTTCATTAGTCCTTATTTTAATCCTTCAGAGATTCATATACCTCATATCACACACACACATATCTCATAGACACATATATCTCATATAAGAGAAATGACATTTTACAATTAGTGTTGGGTGAAGTATTAATCCACCTATGACATCAAAAAAGAACACTAAAACATTCCACTTTAGTTAGCTGGAATCAAGGCAAATGTAAAGCGAGGTCACGTTAATTTTGTAACAGAGTGATATTCATAGAAAGGGGAGATTCCAGGTTTCCTGTCCCACCCAAGGAAGAGTGGAGCTGAGCGGGAAGGAGAAGCTAGAGAATGTGAGAAAAGAAGGAAGGAGAAAGAGACAGGAAGGAGATGAGAGGAGGCATGAGGAACAGAGAAGCAGCTATGCTTGCTTCTCAGCCTTAGTACCAGGACCAAGACCTCAGTACCAGGGTCTTGGGGCCATGGAAAGAGACACTTGAAAGAGACAGAGATATGGGGACACACCCCCGAGGAGGCTAACAATGTCGGCCTTTATCTTGTTACTGACTTTGTTCTTTTCTTTCCAGATTTGTCTGGCATTTCCTGCCTCTCTCCGATGGTTCCCCACCAGAAGGTGTCTCAGACATGTGACAAAGTTTTGGGCCTCAGTGGCCCCACCGTGGGCCAAGCCTGTTTAGCTGAGCATTTACCCATGAGGTGATGGGTAACACTGGGTGTTTCATGGGGAACCTTGTAACTATACTCTTTCTTTTCTCTTATGGCACACTCATTATCTACTGCACACTAATTGTATTAAAATTATTGTCTAGTGAAGGTCATAACAAACTATAGTATGTTTTGTCTTGATGTGGCCAATGGCAGAACCCATTTAGACCTGGCAGGTTTGGGTGTGCTGTCATGCCCCTAGTTCTGCCCTGTAACAATTTATCATGGACTTCTTGACTTTAAAGTCGAATATTAAAAGGCAGGAATGTGGGAGGGCCGTGATTATGACAACTGATAACTCAGAGAAACACAAGACTGAATATAATACGTTGTACCTTTAGTCTTTACATAGTAGAAAACAAACCCAAGACAGGTATACTCCTAGAGTAGATATTTAAAAATTGCATAGTGAATAAAAATACTAGTTGAATATCTCATTATATACCTGGTACTATTCTAAGTGCTAGATTTATCAAGGCAAACAAGACACAGCTCCTGTCTTTTGGAATTTTGGAAATATAAAATCTGCTGTGAAATTCATTCTTTAGCTATTATTGTATTATTATTACATGGTTAAGAATTTTTTCACCAACTGATTTCCTGTAGTTTTACAATTTTTCTCACTACATACATAAGACTGTATAAGTGTTATTTACTATTACTTAATATATCATTATTTTATTTGTTAATACTATAAACAATTATGATAGCTATATGTAGACTACACATCATGAATACATACTCTATACAGAATGTAGATTAAAATATAAATCCTATTTTCTCATGTTTTTAATTTTCTGATGCTGTCGGGCTTTCTTTTATCTTTTTTCCATCTTTAAGTTAGGTTAAGAATTAAAAATTGTATATATTTTAAGTAGTACAATATGATGTTTTGATATATCTATGTATTGTGTCATTCACAATCAAGCTAATTAACATATCCATCACCTCATGGAGTTACCACTTTCTCTTGGTAAAAACACTTGAGATCTACAAATTTTTTTTTTTAGCAATTTTCAAGTATTTCAACTATTGCTAGCTACTATCCTATGCTTATTTATCATGTGTTCAGAACTCACTCATCTTTGATCGACAGATTACCTCTTCCTCTATTTCCCAGTTTCTGGTAACTACCATTCTACTCTATGTTACTATGAATTTGACTCTTTATGTTTTAGATTACACATATAAGTAACATCATGTGATACTGTTTCTTGTGTCTGACTTATCTTACTAAGCATAATGTCCTATAGATTCATCTATGTGGTCTCAGATAACAGGGTTTCCTTCTTTATAGCATCACTTTTATTTCAATCAAAATCTGTACCCTTTTGGTATTTAGGAAATACTAACTAAGTCTAAATCATGCTTCACAATCTCTTTTCTCTTTAATGAATCATAAAAATAGACAGATATATATTGCATTTGTGTGTATATATAAGATTTTATTATGTTTGAAAATATATATTTGAAAATAACTGAAAAAATTGAATGTACTCAATCACTGCATATTGCATTTCTATCAGACTCCACTTTCCCAAAATAAAGTAAGAAAAAGTGAATCTATTATTTAGTCTAGTCATTACAAATGCTTTATTCCCATTGGAGGAAATTCTTTTCCAAATGCAGCTTCTTTAATAGTATCTTGTATGTTCCACTCACAACTGTGTAAGTTGTGTTGAAAATAAAATCATGTTAAATAAGTTTTATTACTCCTCAAATACCATTTATTTACTATCAAGAATTTAAAAGTATCCTAGAAATAGTGGTAAGAGCAAACAAATGGTTCTAACACTATCGGTTTCTTTTGAAATGTATTTTATGTGAGAATTCAAAAGCCATATTTCTGTGTATAATAGTGCCACCTGCATTTTACTTTAAGCAAGATATCCATGATTTCTTTCTTTTCAGAACTTTTTCAAATTACTTCCCAAGGTCTGCTCTAATCACACCTGTTCAAAGCATATTTTCATTAAACTATGATTAAAGTGAAGAGATACCCTTGGAAATGGGAGAAAAATTTTTGCACATCATACATATGACAAGGCTCTGATTTCCAAAATCCACAACAAACTCATACAACTCAATAAAAGGTAAACAGAAAACCCAACTGAAAATAGGCAGAAGAGCTAAATAGACATTTATCTGAAAAAGATATAGAGAAGGTCAACAGGAGCATGAGAAAAAGCTCATCATCACATATCATCAGGGAGATGCAAATCCAACCTAAGATGAGATGTCACCTCTCAGCTGTGAAAAAGGCCCATCTCAGAAAGACCAGGAAGGGTAAGGGTACAGAGAAAGGAAACCAAGTGCACTATTGTAAGTGACAGGACTGGAAAAGGAAAGAGATGTCTAGAAAAAAGAAAGTGGCAAGTAGAATAAAGAGGTATAGAAAAGAGGCCAGTATGATAACTGGTTTAGGATTTATAATGCAATTATCATAAATATCAACAGTAACTTAATTTACATGTTACATTTTCCATTCAAGTGTCAAATTTTTGAAGTGCACTTGGCTTTTTATTGATATTAAATTGGAAAAATAAAACCTGGCAAGGCTCTGGTCCCCATCAAATATAGAAATTTTAAAATAGGTAAATACTTAAAATGTTTCTTTTTACATTTAGGCTTATCAGTAATTCAGTTCGGCAAAGGGTAAGTGAAGTTAACAAAAAGTGTGAAACCAATGTTCTATTGAAAAAGTATAAACCAACCATTGGGTAAATAGATTTTTTTGGCCAATAGCTTTGCTTAATCTTAGCCAATGTTTGCTCACATGAAACAGTGGACCACTTATAGCTATTAGAGTACTGGCAATAATCTGAATTTAAGTCCAGTTTCACTTTTGCCTATAATAGGATATTAAAAAGAAATGGATGCAAAAAACATTTTGAAATAAGTAGTCACCTATTTCCTATTTAAATAGTCACAAAAGTATTGCTACATATCATAAAAACAAAGGTTGATGATATACCCTAATTTGAATAAAACCTTTCCTTTTCACTCTATTACATATAAAAAAATCCAAGTAATTTAGGGAAGAATTTTCCACAGAAATTACTCCTCAGTACATAAATGTATCAAATTTTAATGGTTTCACTAAGTGCTTTTTTAAGGATATGGCAACTTGGCAGCAATAATGCTTATGTATAAATACGTACACTGCACTGAAAATTACTAGGGAAACGCAAAGGCTCTGCTTTACTCACAGATTCTATCTGTGGTCAAATTATAATGGCCGAAGCATTAGATATACCATGAGCAATGAGTCAAAATCCTATATTCCAAAATATCCACCTTTTTTCTACGACTACTATCTGGATTTATAGTTATTTTCTAAGTGATCTTTATGTTGGATCTCAGTAGGTTAAAAAAATTCACTTTACAAATTTTTATGGGGACATATTTTTTAAAGTGCTTTAATAATCTAGTATCTGGTATCAAATAAAGCTTTCCAGGACACACTTGCTCATAAACATAATAGAGTGGCCTTCACCTGTAAGTATCTAATGCCACATCTGTTTAGGGTTCATGGCTCCTGATTGTAACTTTGTACACAGCCAGCCCATATGGCAATTCACTCTGCAAGTTCCTGCACTGTCTTGCTCTCTGCCAATTATTCCTGAACTCCTGCTTCAAGAGTCTAGTAACGGAAGAACAATTACGGTTGCAATGAGATGCTTAACGCAACCAGCCCCATCAGACACTGACCAGCTTCACCATTCCTAACAAAAGTTCAGCTCTCTGCCAACAGTCAAAATGTGGCTTTATTGTAGTTGAGGGGAATGCTGTTCTCTTTAATTGTACAGGACTTAGTAATTTAAATTACTTTATTTCACTCTAGGGAAGAGTCTTAGAACATTACAAATTAAAAACTGCTTCACTGTGTCAAGGAGTGAAGCTGTACTCCTGAAATTAGATAGTTTTGTCAATAAATGGTAAATCAATAAAATCTGATTTAAAAGTGCTTTACTGGTGAAGTTCAGAATTTTATACTCATCATTCAATAAGGTGCTTGACTAACTTTGAGTATTCCAAATGTAGTAATCAGGGTTTCTATCAGTTCTGTAACAGATTCAGTGAAAAATGGAAGATAATTTGGATATCCATCCTGTGAGTGACTGTAAAATTAATCACATGTTTGATATGGGCTGGTTTAACCAGTTGGCTTGAAATCTGTCCATTCTATAAATGCTCACTGAGTACCTACTCATATGTCAAGCCAGCACCACACAGATACTGAGTACATACTCATGTGTCAAGCCAGCACCACGTAGGTATTTGAGAGAATGGTAAATAAGTCCCTGCCAGTCAGTCTCTAAGTTCCACAAGCAGATTATGTCACTGCTGCCAAGTGCAGACTAATGAGGGTCCATGCAGCTCCTGCCAAATCCTCCCAGTTTTTCGTGAGGACAAAGAGCACAGATTTCATGTTTAGGGGAGAAAAGTGACTGAGGTTTCGAAATGGACACATCTCAAGAAACGGTCAGACTAGAAAGCACTAATTTTCTAACAAAGTCTAGAAAGGAGCAATGCCTTTTGGCTATAACAGAGCCACTCACAGGACCAGACTGTTTTCTTCCTCAAAGGCAATGCTTTTTCTTTAACCATTCAAATATGTGGCTGCAGTGTAGAGTGGTAGAGTATTAATAATTAAAAATTAACACAATAGCACTTTCTCCTGAGAAAAGAGAACAAATGCTATTCAAGTTGGAAATGCTAAGCATTTAAAAGAATGTATTATCTAATATTGTTTTGCGCTCGCTGATATTTTACAAGAATAGCAGAAAGAGCAAATATAAACACCAATCTAACTTTCCTAAATTTCTGGAAATAAACTACATGTAGTAGCTTAATGTTTAAAAAATGAAAAATCAAACTTCGTATTTAGCAATTACTTATTTTCAGTTGCAATAAACTACAATAGGCTTTCATCACTGTGCAGTTGGTATAGAGAAAAGTTTTGCTTCAAGAAATATTGGAAAGCTAAGAAAGGAACATTTTGATAATTAAATATGAAATATAAAATATCCATAAATTGTTTTTGTGAGCTTAACAAAAGCATCAAAAATCTAGTCTAACATAAAAATAAAATAGAGAGGTTTTTAAAAATCACAAAATAATGTATGTTGTTCAATGACAATGTTCAATGTATTGTAGAAAACAGGGTTAATTTATAAAATACCCTCATATTAAATAAAAATCCATATGTCTACAAAGACTCTTGCTAACCGAAAGTTACTATATCATCACCTGCAAATATACAATTTCCATACTTTGATTGTGTCATAAGAAAATTATCTAAATGTATGGTTTCCAGCATTTGGGATTGCAAACGAGTGCTGACAATAGCAATTGAAGCTATAAAATACTTACAATGTTTCAAAACTGTTCTAGGAGTATTGGAATATTATTTAATTTTAGTTTAATACCAAATCAGGAGGTATTACTACTGAGATTCCCATTACACAAATGAGAAAATGGTGCATAGAGAGGTTAAAGAACTTGCCCGAGGTCACATAGGTAGTAAGTGGCAGAGCTGTTATTTAAAATTAACAGAAAAAGAAATTTGGGTCACTGACAGGGAGTCTGAACCTTTTTATTTGCTATGATAGGATATTTTCAAAAAACCCAACAGCAAAGATAAGCTTAAAATCTAACCCTTGAAAGCTGACTACACAACTGGAGCACCAAGTGGGGGAGGCGTAAGTCCAGAGAGTAAAGGAAGCACAATGGTCTAAGATGGAGGGCTATGGGTGACGTGATGGTGGGTGCACTACAGAGGTGATACCGTATGGGGATATCCAACTATTACCTCAATTGAAAATATATAAATAAATAAAAAAGAACCCCAGCAGCAGTATTTTAACTATAATTTCACAGAAGATATCTTAACTGCAACCCAATTAGAAAGAACGCAATATTTCACTGTAATTTAGCTTCCTGAAAAACTTTAATATCACTAGTTTTATAATTGTAGAGTGAAGTTAAATAGCAATCCACATTATCCAGTGGAAAAACATTTTGTTAAATGTTATCTTTGAATAACTTGGGAGATAGATCATGTAACTTTAGGGAAGCGATTCGGAAACAGAACATTGATAGAGAATGTTAACTTGCATTTCACAAGTTATAAGGAAAGATCTTTAATTCGAAAACAAATTAGTTTGCAAAGAGACATGAAATGGAATAGACAGTCCAAAAATTTGAGGCCTGGCAATATTGGAAAAGTTAACTGCCATAGATCCTAATTAGTGGAGAAATACTGAGTGACAAAGGCCCCTTGAAATGTAATCTTATGTCAAAGATCACATTAACTGTATAGCTTTATGCCTTTTTCAAATTGTTGCCAAAAGAACCAAAAATCTATAATTAAAAAGTTACTGTTTATGGGCCTCTCTGGGGTGTGATGGGTTAAGTCTCAGCACTATGAAGCTATCCGCAGCCACTGCAGCACGAGTTCAATCCCCAGCCAGGGAGCTTCCCACATGGCACAGCAGACCTCCTGTCTTGCCTGTTGCTCCCCTCAGCAGTGTACTTCAGTAGATCTGCCTGTTCTGCTCCCCACTCTGTCTCTGGTGAATCCTCTCACCACCCCACACCTCTGGCCTACACCTCAGCTCTTGTATGCATAAATAAATAAATCTTTAAAAAAAAAAGTTACTGTTTAAGACTTAAATTACACTTAGACAACCAGTATCTTTAATCAGGATGTGGGAAGAAAAAGTTTCATAGCCCCCAAATAAAGCATATTCAACAACACCTATTTCAGATATGCCAAAGGAGGACATTAGAAAGGAAATTCCTGCCTGAGAGTCATCTAGAGACTATGAAGAACAACAATTGGAATTCTTCAACCCTGGTCACTACACAGTGAGTTTTCAAAGTGCTTACAGACAAGTATTGCTGTATGTCTGCCATCCCGTCCATTTTTGAGTGGGAACTTTTACTCTATTTATCATAACTCCCTCGTACTATATCTACCGAGCATGCAGTCAGCAGATCCATTTATCGTTTTAGTTCATAGGTTTCAGGATGAAGAACGCTAAGACCAACCCAAATGTAGAGACCACTTCCTGTCAGCAGGTCGCTATATGCCAGAATGGGGCAGAATGTTTGGGTTGCCCCATTGTTAGTGTCTTTGACATGTGTGACATACATGTGTGTGACATACATAAATACAGGCATTCACAGATCCGACTTAAGATATAAGCTTATTTTAGGAAGAGACAGGTAATGCAAGACAATGTTAACTCTATTTATTATCTGTACTCAAATGATATTAAACAATTACAAACTATCCCCTAATAGAAATGCCAGAGTAAGTTTTCCTAATGAGTAAAAAGGTAATAAAAGTGTGATTATGATTCATTTTTCCTCAGAGGGGTGAATTGTTATGAATTTCTGTACATACTATTCCTTTCCTATTTTAATAAAAGTGAAAGCATTTATTTCAAAATCAATTTTTATAAAGAGTCACAGCTTCTTTCTTAATCTATAGAAGTTAGTATTTATGGTTTAATTGTGCTTTCACTGAAACTCAAATCATAAAAATGATGCCTAATTTGAGTATATGTACAGAAGTCTTTCTTAGCATGATGTAATAATACTTGGTAAAATAGATTCACTTTTCTTCCTTGAATTATTTTCTTTTATATCACATTTACTCCCTGTGATATAAATGAGTCAAAGATTTTTTTTTTTAATATTGGTCCCCTATTTTGCTGATTTCTTCACAAGCAGGTGTGAGACCCAATAGCTCAAAAGCTCACCAGTACCACACTCAAATTTTTACACAAACATTTTTTTAAAGATAGTATAAATAAGCAAACTTTTAGTCAGTTAGATTTCACTTATTTTTCATACTGCATGATACTGTGCCCCACACTTGCTAGTCCCAGGCTACTGATAAGCCTCTGGTTATAAACACCCCAAGTCACTGATGCCCTTTAGAGCTCCCTCACCCAAAAACTTCTGGTGCTGCTAAGAGAAACCACCTAGTCACTTAAGCTCCCTCTCTTTTCCTCCTTCTTACATGGGAATTTCCTTGTCACCCTTCCCATCTACTCCTCTCCCGGTAGCTTCTAGATAGTCTCCGGCAGTCAGGGATTACCCTGCATGCAAATCTGTCAGTGTTACCCAAGTAAATCGTGTGCATGCTGCTGCCACCTCGTGGTCATATATTTCCCCTTGACCAGTTCCCAAATGTCTTGAATTCCTTACATTTAAATTCACAGCACTTACCCCATGAAATTAATTATGCATATCAATGAGTGTTTATTGACTTATTCACTCAAGCCTGCATACATTTATTCAAAAGATCTTACTCAAATGCCTACTCTATGTAAGACATTATGGTGGGTACTAAGAAAACAAAGATAAATAGAGCATGATCAGTGCTCTTCAAAGCTGATATATGCTAGTAAAGCAACTAGAAACAAAGCCAATTATCACAACATTGGAATAAGTATCCTATAAAAGCTATACTATAACAGTAAAAGAGCTATAAAAAGAAGTAAAACAGTGCCTTTATCCTTTGTTTCTACTTTCTTTAATTGAAACATTGGTCAATGATATAGTAGAAAAAAATAGGAACCCTGAAATGAGTTCTTGTTTACATATCATACATGGATGCTCCTTGTGGATATCTCCATTTAGAAGGTGTGTAAGTAATCTGGTATTATTCTCTGCTTATCTACTCTTTTTCTTTCCCCCTATGTCCCAATTGTCACCTTTACCTTCATCTTTTCCCTCTCTACATGTTCCTTTTCTCTTGACTTATATTTGATTTTTCCTCAACTTTCTCTTTTAAAGGGCTTTCTTATTTTAGAGCAGTTTTAGTTTCAAAACAATTGAGGGGATGAGACAGAGATTTCTCATATATGCTTTGTCCACAAACATTTATGTCCTCCCCAATTATCAGAATCTCTCACAGTGTGATATATTTACTACAACTGATGAATAACACTGATGAACTTAAATTGACACATATCTTTCATTTGAAACATATAATATGTTATAAACAGCACATTTTAAGTTAGAATATTCAGTGTTGTTGTCAACTTCATAACTACTGAATTCTGGATAGGTGTAAATATAGATATTGATACAGGCTAGAGCTAGAGTCAGAAAGACATAAAGACAGAAATATCAGTAATTCCATTCCAGGTCATGTACAACCACCTTTTCAGGAGAAACAGGATTATATAGTTGTTCAAGTAAATCTACTTAACTTTGCAAAACTGTAAAGTCATTGCTCAATATATACTTCTCCAGAAATGTTTTTGACTTCTTTATTAAGTCAACATGCATTATAGCCCAAACAGTATCTTTGTAATGTTCTTTTATTCCAGCATAGTTACTTGGAAAATTTCCTTCCTTATGATATTTAATGTATCACAATTTCCTTTACTTATTGTCACTGTGGGTAGTTTCACATGCTGATTTCATCTATGTTAAGAATTACCCTAAGACAACAATAATTAAATGCACTGCAAATGTTTATTATTGATTAATAATCATTAAGTGGCTACTAGATTTTCTTTCCAAAAAGACTGACTTGCACAATGTTGCTCCAAGTCATTTAGGAACAAAAACTCAGGCTTTAGACATTCCTTCCTTGCTTAGATAGTGCCAAAGGTGCTGGCTGTTTTCCTGGGATCTGGGAATCCTGACTCTTGCTAGCTTTTTGACCTTGGGCAAATTATTTATTCTTCCTGTGCCAGGTTTTGTTCATCTATTAGACTGAGTGAATAATAACATATCTCATAAGGTTGCTATGAAAATTAAACTGAATAATACATGTAAAGCACTTATAAGACTAACTGGCATAGAGTAAGCATTCAATAAATGTTACCTATTACAGCATTATTAACGGCATCTCACCAGGTGCATAACCACAGTAAGTATTAGAGTTGAAGTCCTTTGACCTTTTGCATTTTCCAATTCCAATTTGTGGTAATAAAAATAGCTGTAAGAATAAAATGAATGGCGATCCTTGGAAATTAATATGTCTAGAGGGACATCTGTTAAAAGCACCTTCTTGACTATGTTCAGAGGAATAAGAACGTAAGACAAGACAGAAGCTCTGAAAGTCTACTTGGCTTAAGCAAATAAACAATATAGACAGAAAATGAGATTTCAATCTGAAACTAATGAACATCATATCGTCTTTGGTTCACACCAAATGTTAATATATTTCAATTTCCAAGTTTTATTGGATTTTGAAGTCAGAGATGAATCACCTCTGTAGCTCTGCATCTCTCTTTTCACTCTACAAAAATCTGTACCTAAAGGTTAAATCTGATGACATAAATGCACTCAATAATATAAAATCATTAAATAAAGGATCAACTTCATACAGCAAATTTAGATTCATGGGTGTTAAAATTTATAGGATTGTTGTGTTATTAAATGATGTTCACATTTCTGGTCTTTTTTCTTTACTCACTGGGTAACAGTTTTGAAACAGTAGCCTCACTCTATAATAGTAATAATGGACAGTAACCAGAATCCCATTTTCGTATAGTCATGTTACATCAAATTTCCTATTATACTTTTGAAATCCATGATTCAGTCATGAACCAACGATGCATTCAAGTATTGTGTCCACCCCAGTTCATTTCAATAAATATTTCTTAAATGCAGTAATGATGTAATCATAAAATGTTAGTGAGAAGTACTATAAGAGACAGAGGCATGATTTTCATAGGGCTTGAGGGAAAGAAATTACTTATTTTTGGAAGGATTAAGAAAGACTTCTTTGATGAGGCAACATTGTATTCAAATCCTAACAGAGAGAGGGGGGTGGTAGAGAAATACAAAGCATAGAAGGTCTTCAAACTCTTCATCACAACTTTGACGAATCTGGGGTTTCCATTTTGTTCAAAAAATTCAACATGTAAACTTTGGTTCCATAGCTTTATTGGGGCAGGTATTTATCATATCTAATATAATGTTTGTGTAAACTGAAGTAAGCAGCAAATCTGACTCAACCATAAAGCTGGTGAGATTTCTTTCTTTAATTTCCTTTAAAGCTGGGCTGTTAAATCACTCAAGTTTGTAATTATTGTCAAATAAGTACCCTAAGTTGTGACTTCACTTGTCTCAAGCCCAACACCTGCTGGACGCCTCCATCAGAACGCTCCACAACACTTCTAATGTTCACACGCTTTACTCAACACTAGGAAACACAACCCTGCTTTACTCAATGCTGGGACAGCTGCTAGTGAAGGAGACCATATTCACTGTTTAATCCAAGTTAGTAAAATAAAATCTTAGCTGGGTTGGAAATGGGAGGAAAGTGAAGTGACAAGTAGCGGGATCTGGCAGTGAGCTAAGGTGCTGACACATGGCGCTGTGGGAGTAGACGAGAAACACTAAAGTACCAAAAACTGGTCCGAAAAAAGACTAGCTTATTATGAACACACAGCTTGAACATGTATGAATATTCAGAAATGGATTTCTTTAAACTATTCTCAAATGAGATAGGAATACTGAATCAAAAATAATTGGATAAATACAAAAAATTGACCAATATAGTAAGTCAGTAAGTTGGAGACATTATTAATACATGGCCAGTCTATTTTTTTAGTAATCGGTGACATATAAAATTAATGATTCCTGCAGTAGGAAAGGTTATTGCTTTGAAAACCTAAGAAGCTCATATTCTTAACCTCTCAATGTTCAGTTTAAATTGGCTCAAATTAATACTATTGCTTTGGGTTATTTTTATCCTTTTAATCATTTTCTTTGTAACAGTCTAAATATGTTCCACTTTGATGTATACTATATACCAAAATGCTATAATTTAAGATTCAAACTATGAGATTACAAATTTAGAATTAATGGGAGAAGCCTCTATAACTAATCCTAAAATAAACTGTGTTCTTTCCAAAGGAACGTAATGAGTTGAAAAGAGAATAGCCTTTTGGAGTCAACCTGCAGTGAATTTCCAGCTTTGCAACCTTCCAGCTGTGTCCACCTCCTTTTTCTCATCTTTAAATGAAGAGGTGAATAGCTACCACTTTTCAATTTATTATTAGGACTAAATGATATAAAAACACCTAGAATAATTCCTGGCTGTGGCACGCATATGTAGTAGTTGCTTTTATTATCAAGAGCACAATATGTTATATAAACTTATATTGTTTTTAGATCTCTCAACTATTGACATGGATATGTCACCAATATTATTTACGATTTAAGATTGCACTTAAAGCAGACTTTAAGTAAATGTTGAGTGGAACTGTCTGTATTTTTTAAAATAAATCTGTATGAGAAATTTATTGGGCCATCTTGTTCTCTCACCTTATGGCCACTGTTGACATCATATCAAATTCAAAAATAACCTCAAGCACTTACAATACAACTCAAAGGCCTTGAAGTAAAATGCAAAAAAATTCAGTGATGGTGTTTTTAGAATAAGAAGAGAGGGTTACACTGCTTACAAATAAACTTCATAAACCATCTTCTTTGAAACTTTTGCCACCGTTGGTGCCCTAAAGGGTCCCTCTTTCCCTGTTGATTCAGT
This sequence comes from Scalopus aquaticus, assembly GCA_004024925.1. Classification (NCBI taxonomy): domain Eukaryota; kingdom Metazoa; phylum Chordata; class Mammalia; order Eulipotyphla; family Talpidae; genus Scalopus; species Scalopus aquaticus. Next base: position 27,866 of record PVIJ01005276.1, read on the forward strand.
CAGTTGTTTGCCTGTGTTCACCCTTCCACACACTCAATTACTCCTGCTCCCATCTTTTTCTTTACCCAGCATCCTGATTAGGAATAGATCTCTTTTAGGTAGCTTGGGAAGGGGGAGTAAAGATACTTTCCTTGGTAAGTATTTTCTTTTGTCAACTAGACTAGAAGGATGTTGAAGACAAGGATCACCAAAATGTACAAGACAATACAATCTTCTTAATGTAAATATGGTTTCTCTTTTTTTTAAAAAATATTTATTTATTTATGCATACAAGCTGGGGTACAGGTCAGAGGTTTGGGGCAATGAGAGGGCTCACCAGAGACAAAGCGGGGAGCTGAACAGGCAGATCATCGGAAATACACTGCTGAGGGGAGCAGCGGGCGAGGCAGGAGAGGTCTGCTGCGCCATGTGGGAATCTCCCCAGCTGGGTGTCGAACTCTCGTCACCACTTCCGACAGCTCCACAGCGCAGTGCTCAACCGCTGTGCCACCAGGGAGGCCCATGGTTTCTCTCTTATATAATATTCAGATAGTTGGTATTTATCTTATAAGCATCTATTGTGTCAAATATTATATTTTTTCCTTCTGGCTATTATCAAGAGTGATTAACATCTCCACTATGAAGAAGAATGAAAAGGAGAAACAACTGAAATCTTAATTTTGTCATCTATTAATAATTCTTAAGAAAATATATGATAGCAGAATTGTTGAAAGTTTTTAGACAATAAACGAGGCTTCCTAATCACCTACTGGACATCACTGACCTGCCCTGTAACTTGAGTCAGAAATTCTAAAACTAACAAGGAAGCCAAATGCAGGCTTTCACAGTCCTCCTAGGAGCTATCATTCCATTCCAGGAATTGTCCCTGTCCCTTAGCATGAACACCGCATGTCCACAGTACCCTACACTTGCTTCTACAAAAGACATACTGAAAAAAAAAAATCACTTGAATCCTTTTCCTCTTGCTTACAATCAAGATTAACAATAGCGTTTTTTATTTGCATAACATTTTCAGTAGCTAACTTATTTTTGACTAATTCTCATATTTTGCTTTTACAATATATAGGGCTGTCTAACAAAGACACCCACAGCCAGAGAGAGAAGACATCAAGTCAGGATCATACAGGAAGTCAAGGCAGAGCCAGCGGCAGAGCTCGGGTGTCCTGCCTGCTGCCCCCCCTCTCACTTCACAGCCTTCATTGCCTCACTCAAGGGTCCACTTTCCCTCTGAAAGATGTTTTATAGTTAACACAAAGTCTTAGCCCCTCGTCAAAGAGAGACAGGAGGGTACCAATCTTTACATGCTTAACAAGTAACAGGTATATGGCACCCACAAAAGGGGGTGATTTTAAACAGGCTGCTTTCTTAGTAGTTAATGCAACAATTTTCTTTCCCTGGTTGGGAAGTTGTTGGAGTATATAGCAATGGAAACACTGCACACAAATTGCTATCAAATCCCAATATCAAAGATATTGTGGAACAAGATGGGATATTTTATATAGAAATATAAGAAAAATCAACTTAAAATAGCAAATAATGACCAAAAAAGCCTTTGGCATTCTTTTTTACTTAGGCAAAGTGAAGTAAAATAAATAACAATAACTGAAAGTAAAGATGCTCAATGAATGAAGTAAATGCATTCTCATGTTCCTTCAATAGCAGAATAGTAACACACACACAGAAATTTACTAGATGACATTCACAATTTTTAGTCCTTCATGTATATTAACTCTCAGTCCTCATAGTAGCACTAGAAGGTATTATTCCCTCTTAGATGGATATTATTCCCTTTTTAAAGGTGAAGAAATTGAGGTCATCAGAGGGCAAGTAATGTGCACGACATGAAAAGCAAGTTTAAGGGCAGATCTGAGATTATAAACCCGTTCTGTCTAGTTTCAGAATCTGAGCTTTTAACTACTTATGCTAGTGTAGTCTCACTTGATTTTTCTCTTGCTGCATATACCAAACATGAAAACTTCCAGGAGCATAACACATTTTTAAATCAAAGAAAAAGAAAATGACAAGTTAGGAAATTGGAGAGCTGTTAGAAACACCTCCAAGTAATAACACCTCTTCTTGTTCTCAGTTTTTATATTCAGCTGGGAATTCAGTTGAAAAACATATCAATGTATATATGAAGTCCAGAATCACAATTATATATGGGAATTAAATACCTGAAAGTTTACCAAAGCTGCAGGGAGAAAAGGCATTTAATAAAAATCTCCCTACTTGAACGTCAATTTTACCTGGTATATCACTGAAATACTATTGTGTTTCAGTGACTATATAGATGATGTATTGTTTGGGAGAATGTTTCTGGCCTATTGTTACAAAGTAATGCTTTGCTGGAAAGCTTCTGCACTTGTATTATGTCAATAAAAAAGTCACTGTAGTTCACAAGAAAGAGATTCTCTCATGAAAGGAAATGATGGGAATATGTCAGGAGCACAATGAACCCTAACACAGAGTACCAGTTACAAAAGCCATCCAAGCTGCAGTTGGCATTTATCTTACCATAAGTCATACAAATTCCTTATAACTGCCATGAAATACCAGTGATAGGATTGCAGTAAAGAAATCCAGTATTTCTAGATTTAGATACACCCCAATTGTAGTATCATATTAGCAAGCTGAATTAGAAAAACTCCCATTTATTTTTTAAAGATGTGCAGGTCTATGTATTTAGATATGCTTAGAATATCACGGAAGAGACACACAAGAAACCGATCCTATTTGTTCTTCTGGGGAAAGGAACTGGGTGGCTTGGATCCTCCCAATCCAGGAAGATGGACCATCTTTCCATCTCTTTATCTTTTGCTCTATATCCTTTGGTAGAGTCCTGTAGGTTTCACTGTATTTGTCCTTCACTTCCGTAGTTAATTCCTAGATATCTGAATCTTTTTGGAACAAGTATGTCTGGATTTATTTTATTTCCTTTTTCTTCTCATGTTTTGTTTGTATATAAACATGCAACAAATATCTGCATGCTGATTTTGTAACCTGTCACTTTTGCTGTATTCACTTAATATTTCTAATAGCTTTTTTGGCATAGTCTTTAGGTCTTTCTGTATAGTATCATATCATCCCTCTGATTAGGAGTGATTCACTTCTTTTCCAATTTGGATTCCTTTCATTTCTTGTCTGATTTCTCTCACTAAAACCTTTAATACTAAATTAAACAGAAGTGGTGACAATGGGCATCCTTTCCTTGTCATTGATCTTTCAGAGAAAGCTTTCACTTTTTTCATCTTTAAGTGTTTTGTTGTCTATAGTTTTGTGATATATGCCCTTTATTATGTTGAGATAGGTTCCTGCTATTCCCATCTTGGTTCAGGCTTTTATCACAACTGGGTGATGTATCCTTGTCAGATGCTTTCTCTGCCTCTATTGATATTATTATAGATTTTATCATTTCTTTTCTTGACAAGTGTATTACTGACTTATGTATATTGCATCATCCTTACATTCTTTTGATACCTCTCATATGGTCATATTGTACAATTTATTATTAAAATCAATTTACCAGTATTTCGTGGTCAACATTTGCATTAATATTCATTAGGCACATTGGTCTGTTGTTTTCTTCTTCTGTGCCACCTTTGTTTGGTTCTGGTAACAAAGAAATGTTAACATCATAAAAAGTATTAAAAATCATTTCCTCTTCTTGGAGTCTTGGGAATAATTATAAATTCTTATTAAAACATTTGATAATATTTCTCAGTAGCGCTATCTGGTCTGGGACGTTTTTTAATAGGAGGATTTTGATAGCGGTTTCAGTTCCCATAATGTGTAAATTGGTTTATTCAAGTTTTGCTTCTTCTAGGTTTATTTTTGACATACTATAGTCTAGAAATTTGTCCATTTTTTCAAGGTTAACAAATATGTTAACCTATTCCTTATCATAGTAATCTCTTATGATTCTTTGTGTTTGTTTTCTGTTACCTGAAAGTTTTTCTGTTTCTAGTTATTTATTGTTTTCGCTTTTCCTTTCTTTGTAAGCCTAGCTAAAGGATTATCAAGTTTGTTTCTCTTCTAGAAGAACCAATTCTTGTTTTCATTGACCTTTTGCATGTTTGTTTTTTTGTTCTTGTTGTTTTGTTTAATCTATTTCATTTATTTCAGCTCTAATTTTTATTATGTCCTTCCTTTTTTGTGTGTGTAGCAGAACTAGGGTGTAAACCAGAGGTACAGGAGATGAGAGGATTCACAGAGACAGAGTGGAGAGCAAAACAGGCTGATTTACTGAAATACACTGCTAAAGGGAGCAGCAGAGAAGACAGGAGAGGTCTGCTGCACCATGTGTGTGGGTCAGCTCCCTGACTGTGGGTCAAACTCAGGCAGTAGTGGCGATAATGCTGAGACTTAACCCCTAGGCCACAAGGGAGGCCCATATTTCCTTCCTTTTTTTAATGTGAGGTCCTGTTTGTTACTCTCCTTCAAGTTGCTTTGGGTATATTGTTTATTTTGGATTTTTCTTGCTTCCTATTGTGGGCTTGTATTCAAATCACCTTCCATCTTCTCAACAGTTTTGTTGTATCCCATAGAGCTTGAATCCTTGTTTCATTAGTCTCGAGGTATTTTTTTATTTCTTCTTTATTTCCTGCCTAAACAAAAAGCGATTAAGCAGTATGTTGTTTAATCATCATGTGTTTAAGGTTTTCCAGGTTTTTGAAAAATATATATATTTGATTTCTAACTTTATGATATTCTGGTCAAAAAGAGTTCATGATGTGATTTCAAACTACTTAAGTTTATGGACAATGACTTATGACACAACATATGGTCTATTACTAAATATTTTCTATATGGACTTGGAAAAAACGTGTAAGCTGTAATTTGGGGGTGAAAGGGTATATATATATCTACTGACCTTATTTACTTTAGTTAATAACTTATGGTTACTATTTCCTTATTGTCTATAGTTGATCTGTCCATGGTTATAAGTGTAGCAGTAAAATCCCCTAGTATTATTGTCTTGTTGTCAATGTCTCTCTCCAGTTCTGTTAATAATTGCTTTATATATCTTGATGCTCCATTACTAAGTGCATATACAGTTAATGTTTTATCTTCTTCTTTTATTTCCCCTTAGACATAATATAACGTGCATATCTGTCTAAGATCAGGGCACTGTCAGATTTGAAGTCTGGTGAAGGTTAGCTTCCTACAGAGATGTCTTAACTAGTCAGAAGGAAGGGTCAAACTAGCTCTCTAGAGTCTCTTTTATAATGGCTCCATCTTCTTGGCCTAAGTATATTCCAAAGGTCTTACTTCCTAATACCACCATATGGGGCACTAGGTTTCAACATATGACTTTTTGGCATAACACATATATTTGGTCTATAGTGGGGGGCAACTGTCTTATGCATGATAGAATGTGGATGGAGCACAAGCTCTGCCTTCTCTTTCCTAGATGCCAAAAGCATCAAGTTATAAAACGGCAACCTGAAATTAATGGACATTACTTGGCAATCAAAATTATACCACCCCACTGAGAGCCATTTTTGTTAGGCATCATATATACTCATATGTGTGTACACATATATTACACAAAGAAATGATGTAATTATTTATAATACACAAAGTAAATAATTTTTCACAAAAATATTACTGATTTTACATTGGCAATGTACTATGAGTTAAATTTCTGCAGTATAAGAAAATATAATTTTCTTACTATTTTTATTCAAAGAATAACTAAATAGTGTAGTAGAATATGACTCCAAAAACACAATTCATATCTTAAGGTAAGAAAAAAAATGCTGAATATAAAAACCCTAATTATATGCGCTAGTTTTGTTAATTAATTCAAAATTATAAACACATACTTTTCAAATACTTAAATTAAAAATTACAGAACAAGTTCATCTTTTTATCCAAAGGTAACACTGTTAAAAGTTTCTTATATATTTTTCCCCAAATGGTTGTGCATACAAACACAAAAGTGTTTGTGTGTTTTAAGGCCGAAAAACCAGTGGCTGAAAGTAATGTAATAAAGTTCAAATCTTGGTTAATTATTAACTAGCTGGGTAGGTGGGTCACATATTTTTTGTCTCAGTTTATTCCAGGAAAATGAGTTTTTACTAGATGATCATTAAATATCTTCACAACTTTAATAATCCATTGACTCTGCAATATATTTCTAATAGAAACAGTCCTCAAACCTTCTCCCCAACTACTAGTTCCCATCCAACCCCAGCATCCAAAACCTTCTTAATAACTTCTATTTGAATGTTAGACACCACAGCGCATACACTGCTCTTTCTATAAATGCACCCTGTACCGAGAAACCGTTAGATGTTTCTGATCTGCAGATTCAGTAGCCAAATGACCAAATACACATAACTGCATTACTGGGATAATGTTCCTAAGCTGAATCAATTCGGTTGTGACTGTAAAATTAAATAAACAAAAACCTAGAGTTTAATGTCTAGTAACACAGACTTTAAATACAGAAACAGTTAAGAAGTAGAGCAGCTTGACATAGAGCAAGGTGACCTTGATCTAGCGACTTCATCACTGGTTACAATTACAGTGAGGTAAATACAAAATAAGTATTAAAAGAAATTGTGATTTTTCTACAAGTGATTTGGACTTCAATTCTAGGAAAGGGAGAAATAAAATTTCTCCTTAAAACAAACCTTAAAATATGAAGAACAAAAATTTGTATCAAGTTATTCATTTAATTTTCATACACTGAAAGTGATTATAAGCTTTGAAGATAAAAATACACTAATTTGAAAAATGCATAACTATTTTACGTCTGAATTTTTTTCACTGCAAAATATTAAATTATTTCAAAGCTATATGCTTATTTACATATGATGACAGGACAGAGAAAGTTAATAGCAAAATAATGACTCACTGTCTTGAACAAAAATATTTTCTCTCTATATATGTATTACTCATAGAAATTAGAAATAGAAATGAACAAAATCTGGTATATTACCCTCACAAATTATAATTGCTCATATCTAATAGCACAGCAGGAACAATGTCCCTTGAGATGTAAAACAGTGTCACTTGGGATGACTCACTGCCTTTCTCTGCCATGCCTTTGTCAGGCTGACGCTCTTACTGCTGCTGAAGCACAAATTCAGGATACCTGATGCTGCCATGGAGGCCACCACATGTTACTGATGTGAGATGTGTGCTACAGATCAGTAAAGGGAGTCAGCAAGTGCTGGGCAGTTTGCAAGGATCTAATCATCCTTTCAACGGGAAAGATTAGAAAAGGGATCAGGAATGTAAGCAAGGCAGGAGTTATAAGGCAATGGGAGCAATCTCAAGTCGAGAGATTTGTCATTAACCAAGGTGGGAACCAGGATTCCAGACACGTGACCTTGCCTACTTCCAGGTAATATATCGGGCTGCTGTGCTAAAAGTACCTTCATAACTAGAAATGCATGATCCCATTTAATTTTAGAGGGACCTTAATCCTAATGAAGATGGATCTCAGCAAGTTCTCCAAATCCAGTTAAGTATTTACACCCATTAATGCTTAACTCTCAATTCCTCCAAAAAGTTCTAACAACATGGGACTCTGAACTCTTTACTATCCCTAACAAACATATTATTTGATAGAATGTAACATACAATTTAGACTATAACATAATTTATTATTTTTTCCTATATATACCACCCTTCTCTAGTTAACTGAATATTCCTTGAGAGTGACAGTTTGTTACATATTTTGTAACCCACAATGCCTTGTGATGTTCTAAGCAAAATAATGGGTATTGATGAATATATTTCTTTAAAGATTTATTTATTTATGCATACAAGCTGGGGTACAGGCCAGAGGCGTGGGGCAGTGAGAGGGTTCACTAGGACAGAGTAGGGAGCAGAACAGGCAGATCGACGGAAACACACTGCTGAGGGGAGCAGCGGGCGCGGCAGGAGAGCTCTGCTGCGCCTTGTGGGAATCTCCCTGGCCGGGCATCGAATTTGCATCGCTGCTGCTGACAGCTCCACAGCGCAGCGCTTAACCACTGCACCACCAGGGAGGCCCCTGATGAATATTTTTTAATTGTATAATTTTTATGTGGTAACACTGCTTGACAATACTGCATATGATTTAGAAGTAAAACTTCACACCTCTTTAGTTGCTTGTTATTACACCACATCCACCACATAAGCACCCATAATCTTCCATCATAACCCATTGGGCACCCTCTCCACTTTGCCTCTGCTCCCAATCTCCCCCTCTCGGTAGGCTCAGCACTGAAGTCAGATTTCAAGAGTTTGTTTTGGTTTACTTTTCTCTGTCCCTTTGTTTCGGTTCTTTATGTTCTACATAAAAGTAAAATTATCTGGTATTTGTCTCTGCTTTTGGCTTATTTGCTTAGCATAATCCCCTCCAGTTCCATCCACGTTGTCTCAAATGGCAAGATATGATCTTTTTTATAGCTCTGAGTAGTATTCCATTTTGTGTGTGTGTGTGTGTGTGTGTGTGTGTGTGTGTGTGTGTGTGTGTGTGTGTGTATAAAACACATCCTTTTTTATCCACTTATCTGAATGTGGACACTTAGACTGTATCCAGATCTCGGCTATTGTAAACAGTGCTGCAGTGAAAATAGGCACACATATGTCCCCTTGAATTGGCACTTTGCATTGTTTGGGTAGATATGCATTTGGATATAGATTTGCTGGATCATATGACAGATCAATTTTTAATAGTATGAGAAATTACCATTCTGTCTCTATAGAGGCTGGCCCAGTCTATATTCCTAACAACAGTGTTCAAAGGCTTCTTTTTTCTCCACATCCTCCCCAATATTTCTTGCTCTGATACGGATCATTCACATGGGTGTGAGGTGGTATCTCTTTGTGCTTTTGCTTTGCATTCCGGCTTATAAGTAATGATGAGCATTTTTTCATGTGCTTATTGGCTTCTTTGGAGAAGATTTGATTTAGCTCTTCTATATTTTGATTGGGCTGTTGTTTTCTCTTTTTTGAGTTGTATGAGTTCTGTGTATCTCATCAAAGGGCTGGATATTAGCCCTTTGACAGATACATAATGTGCAAATATTTTATCTCACTCAACAGGGTGTCTTTTCACTGCAATGATAGTTTTTAGGTTTCTGTAGTCCCACTTGTTTATATTTGTTTTTGCTTCCCTTGCCATTGGAGTCAAGTTCCCAAAGATATTACTGAAGCCATTACAGCAAAAAGACACCATACAAAATGGAGGAAAATCACTGTTGTAACACACATTTGAGGAAATGTGAAACCGTATCTCTAAACCATATAGTATTGTAAACCACTGTTACTCAATAAAAACACAATTTTTAAAGAGACAAAAGAAAATCAGTTTATAACCAAGTGAGGAATTCAAACTTTAGAATGAACAATTAGTTGGAATTAGCCTCGACCATTTCAAAAATAACTATTTTACATGCTTTGAAATCATATTATGAAATGTAGAATCTAAATTCACACTAAATGGTATTCCCAAATAAGTATTTTACCAAAAATCCTCTAAATATAGATATTTGAGAATATGTGACTACTCAATAAACTTCAAAAAAAGTATGACAAGTAGCTTTAATGCAACTAATCATAATATACATCACACTCCCACCAAAATAACATCCCACTACTACCAAAATGATTAGACGCAATTTCATTTTAATTGAGTCATCACAGCCAAACTCCACAGACTATATCATGCTTTTTTATAGAATCTAGATTACTTCTGATCATTTATTAAATTTGAAATTTAGTATGACAGAAAACATGTGGCATTATACAGTCTAATCTAATGTTAACAGATTTGAAGCTCTTGAAATAATACAATCAATAAAAAAGAACAGGTGAGATACAAAGCCAAGAAATCAAAAGCTGTCTGTACATAATCGTCTTACTCTTATTACTGGAACCCATTTATTGAGGAAGTCTTGTCACGTGCTGTACTGCTATCATTAGAGAAGTAATGAAGAAATGATGTACTTTAATTTTTATGTTACTAAATTTTACCATATTGGTTTAAATCATTTCTCCCTCTTGGTGAGTACTGAAAAAATACTTAATACTAATTCAAAATTATTAAAATTGTTATTTAATATTTGTGGTGGATACTTTTTAAATGTTTCTATAGATAAACTACATAAGCAATATATGTTTGACAATTTTTGAAGGTCAGGTAAAATGAAAATATTTGTCCAGAAAACTGGAAGAGATCTGAATTAAAATACCTCACTTAGCAGGAAAGTTCGTTCTTTCCTGTTACTAACTTTTGGAAGATCCTACTATTATTCCCTCAACAATATTTTATGTGCTAAAGATAAAAACAAATGTATTATCTGTACCTTTTCAGGGCTTCTGCTAGTAGAAAAGAACAATATAAATCTATAATAACAAAGTCATCCTCCAATATTCCCACGAATATAAACCTACTGATTATCCTTTTCCAAAACCTTTAATCCACTCTTTTTTGCCTGTTTCCATTAGTATTTAAACCTTTCTAAGACGACTTCATTAATGTACATACAAGCTCAGATGAAATGTGTCCTTCTGTGTATATACATGTACCACCCGTGTCCCTTTGCCACCACCACAGCAACCAAAATTATTGCCTTGTCTCTAACACTGCAGAGGAAAAAAATACTCGCAAGAGCTGTTTAAGCTTACCATCTTTAATGTCTCATGTTTTACTCTCTAATCTGGTTTCTATCCCAATTCTTTGTCAAAACTGCTTTAGTCAAAGTTTCTTTGTCAACTTGTTCATTTCATTCTCTGAGCCCCTATTAATCCTCATTTTGTCTTCTCAAAGCATCCTTAAAATGTCCTTTTCTTGGCATGTGATACAATCACATTCTTCTGATTTGCCTCCCTGGATATTCTATCTTAATCTCCTACTTTACTCCAGAGATCACTTTAAGAATTTCTGTAGCAGTATCAGCAATCCTCCTCATCTCTCCCATAAAATTTGCTCTTTCTTAATGAGGATGCAATATAGATGAGTATATTTACACTCGTACATGTGTGTATGTGCATGTATAAATACACACATATATATATATACACTGAACACTACTGAGTATAAATTGAGAAGTATAAAATACAATACCTAATATTAGTTAAAAAGGTACAGTATTAAATGTACAAAATTTGTATTTCAAGATCTATAGATATAGAATTTGGTAAGAGATGTCATAAAGGGAAAGTCTATGTCACTGTCATAAGTTTAGTAACATTTTGTGCTATGCGTAATTAGAAATTATATGAATTAACCAAAAGAATTCAAGAAGTGAAGCATGTATTGTCAGCAAGATGTTGGGGTATGAACAGAGAAGATGCAAATAAAGAGAATATTTAAAGCAGAAGTTCCATTCCCACAGGGGTGGTAAAGAAATTTGTTAGGTGTATTGGTATGAGAATTGTTACAATGAATGGGATTAATGGCTGGATTTGCATCTAATGGGCAGAAGTCAGATATTCTAAAGATCTTTCAATTTACAAGACACTTCCCCTACCAGGAACTGTCCTGATACCTGCAAGATATTCATATATTTCTCCATGCCAAGTATCTAACTACACTTTTATATAAATACTTAGTATGTTTTGCTCAGTTGCTACTAACAGTGAATTTTTCAGGAATACAACTACTATGCGTTTTAAGGGAAGACTATTTTTACTTTGTTCCAACATCCCAGGAGTTGTTCACCCTTACAGAAAATTAGCACTATGATGCAACGCTGCTCTTAATGAATGAGTCGCCAATACAACAAACCTCCACCTGTCAGCAACCTGTAGCTGTCATAGTTGTGGTGATTCTGGGTAGATGAATGCATCTGACTACTTCATTAAATCTTATAGCATACTGAAACAGAGAAAGCTGGATATTAAAATATATGTTGATTTTTCATATTGTATTCTTTTTATAGTTCTTTTTATTAGGAGACCCTGATTGCTTTATAAAATCAAATATTTATGTAGGTTATATTGGTAGTAAGTATCATTTCATGATAATAAAGGGATATTTTAAGATACTTGTTATAATGGCATGGAGCTGAGGATCGCTAGTTTAAATTCTTCAAATAACAAGAGTGATATGAGTCAATAGCACTTCTGAAGAACAATACATTAGTGTGGCTCATGCCAAACAGCAGAGGTGCCGTTCCCAGTTCTCCTGGACAGAGTTCCTGACTTACGCTAATAACATAATGGTAAAACTCCTGTCAAATCAAGACTATTTGGTAGCAGCAGTACAACTGGACAAGATTATTTTCCAAATTAGGACTGGTCTAAGAACAAAGCTGGAGGAATTTTTACAGTAGACAAAGGGTAAAATCACAAGGTGAAGGACTTCATTTACCAATAAAAGAAAACATACTGAACCTAACAGTTCAGTGTTCTTGGTCCTCCCAGTTCACACAGTCACTGGTAGAGTAAGGAAACTGAGTTTTCGTTAACTCGCCTTGCCCCATCATTTTAAGTTGTAAGCGTTAAGGTCTGGAAAGAACTCAAGTTGACTTGAATTACTAGCATTTTCAGCTGTCTTTGTCTAATTGCTCTCCCTTACCTTGCTGCTATCTAAAGTGGGCTAGGCTTGCCAAAAGGTATACAATTAATTCTCAAAAACTGTAACAGGCAAGTTAAGGAAAGGTTTTACAAAATTCAGAAGAGTTAGTTACCATAGAACAAGATAATAATGTAGAATTCCATTTTATTCTCTAAAATGTTACTCTTGAGAGCTCAAAACTTACACCAATATTTAAAGTAAAAAGCACAATTTAAATATCTTGAACTAATAAAAGACATAAAATGAAGTTTTTGGTAACAAGTGGTAGTTGCCAAGAATGATAATGGTATAATTCATGATTCTCTTAAGTTGTATAATAAATACATTTCAAACATCCCTTGACAATTTTAAGTAACAAAATAATAGTTTCATAATAATATATTTTTACACTTATTATTCATGAAGTAGAGATTAAACTATGTTAAGCTTCCATGATTGCATAAAGGTGTCACTCTTTATTCTGTTACCTACTGTAGTATAAGAAACTATGTCAGGACTTAATTCAGACTTTTTTTTTAAATGTTAAGGTGTTGGGTTTTTTTTTTAAGATTTATTTATTTATGTATACAAGTTGGGGTACAGGCCAGAGGCATGGGGCGGCAAGAGGGTTCAGAGAAATTGGTGGTGGGCTACCCAAGGGGAAAACAAAATGTAAAAGACAAAAATAACAACAACAATAATAAAAAAATACAGGCAACAACAAATGCTGGAAAGGATGTGGAGAAAAAGGAACTCTTCTACACTGCTGGTGGGAATGTGAACTTGTCCAACCACTATGGAAAGCTGTATGGTGATTCCTCAAACTGCTAAACATGGAGCTTCCATACGACCCAGCAATACCACTTTTGGGAAGTTACCCAAAGGACACAAAAACACTAATCCAAAAGGATACATGCACCCGTATGTTCATTGCGGCACTGTTCACAATAGCAAAGGTATGGAAACAACGCAGATGTCCAAAAATAGATGATTGGATCAAAAAGATGTGGTACATATACACAGTGGAATACTATTCAGCATTCAAAGAAGATAAACACATGCAATTTGCAGCGACATGGATGGAATTAGAGGGGATCATACTCAGTGAAATAAGCCAGAAAGAAAGAGAAAAATATCAAATGGTTTCACTTATAACAGGACTATAGGGAAACCAAATAGGAGAGAGACACTTGGGGGGGTTGAGGGGGGGTGGAGGACAAGGGCACAAAATGGAGTAGAAAAGAACACAAGGGACCACGGAGATGGATCACAGGTAAATTGGTGGTGGGTTACTCAAGGGGAATACAAAATGTAAAAGATATAAATAACAATAAAAATATATATTTATTAAAAAAAGAGGGTTCACCAGAGACAGAGTGGGGAGCAGCACAGGCAGATGACCAAAATATACTGCTGAGGGGAGCAGCGGGCGAGGCAGATGTCTGCCGTGCCATGTGGGAACCTCCCTGGCCGGGCATCGAACTCGCATCACCGCTGCCAACAGCTCCACAGCGCAGCGCTTAACCGCTGAGCCACCAGGGAGGCCCTTAATTCAGACTTTTGAGTCAGAAATTTTGGCAAGACTTGGACAGGTGGTTCCTCTCTGGTTCACATTGTCTCTAAAGGGGAGACTGCAACTGAGAAGTCCACCTCCCAAGGGGGCTGCTTCAGTTACATGTCTAGTATCTCCATGCTCCCTCCTTCCCTCTCACCCTCTTCCATTGTCCCTTCCTCCCATCTGTCTGTTGACATAACTTGAGCTTCTCAGAGTACAGTGGTCTCAGGGAAGACAGATGTCCCCACATGGAAGCTGGACCACCCTGAGCAATTATTGTAAAAAAAAAAAAGTATTCTAAGAGACAAGAAGTAGAAGCTGTTAAGACCCTTGGCATCAGCCTGGAAACTAGCACAGTGTCACTGCTTCAGTTCACAAGTGAACAAAGCCATCACAGCGTCCACCTGGATGTAAGTGAGGGCACGTAAGGTCACCTCAGTTTCCCAGTAATGACAAAGGTTTTATGATGATCTTAAATCCACATCTTCTTTGAAGCTCTAATTAAAAACATATTTCCTATTAGTAGTTCTTGTACTCAGTTAAATATAAACACCAAAAATTACCATGGTAAGAACCATAGAAAACACAGATTCTTAGATAAAGGAAAAAAGTATTTCACTCAAAAAATGAAAATTACAACAACAAATAGGATACCAACAGAGGGGAGAAATAGACTTATTAGAAACCTACAGGTTTTCATTCTGTCTACAATAGCAATGCCAAACTTTCCCATGAGCAAATCACTGGAAAACATTCCCTATTTTGACAAAATATCAATGAATGATAGAATATTTCAGACTACATGTATTACATTCATTTTGGAAGATAAACACATTTTCAGTATGGTGGGCTGTTCATAGCCTAACAAGAGAAGCAAGCGATAATCATTGTCTCACAAGAGAAACTATAGATAATTACTAATATTTAGAATATAGTATTTAGGGGCCTCCATGGTGGCGCAACAGGTTAACTCTCAGCACTATGAAGCTATCCACAGCCACTGTAGCACGAGTTCGATCCCTGGCCAGGGAGCTTCACACGTGGCACAGCAGACCTCTCCTGCCTCGCCAGCTGCTCCCCTCAGCAGTGTACTTCAATAGATCTGCCTGTTCTGCTCCCCTCTCTGTCTCTGGTGAATCCTCTCACCACCCCACATCTCTGGCCTACACTCCAGTTCTTGTATGCATAAATAAATGAATCTTTAAAAATAAAATAAAATACAGTATCTAAACCTAGAAATAATGCACACAAAATGATGAAATCATAGGCACACAGAGGATTGCCTCGATCAGTAAACCCCACATGAATGAGTGTGTTGAGAAATACAAATGATACAAACATTCACTGAGTGCTTGCTCTGTGCCAGAGCACTGCACAGTATTGTTCTGGAGATCTATTTAAAAATCCGCCATCTTTGCAAACAAGCTTTGAGGATGGGGAGAGAGCAGTGCTCTATCAGTAGCAAGTGCAGGCTATGGAGAAGGTCATAGAAGCAGCACCTAGCTCAGGCTGAGCTGCTATGCCCAGAAAGGGCCTCCAGAAGACCATGACAACCTGACAGCTGAAGGCCCACTAGTAGAATCTTGGATGGAAGCCAGTTTTGGGCAACAGAGCGTTACTGAACATTCCAAGCAGGGGTGAAGGTTGTGAATGGGTTTGCAAAAGAGAAATCATGGCGGATTCAGAGCAGAGCCAATGTGGCTTGGGGAGAATTCGGGGCAGAAAGACATACAGAAAAACAGGCCTAGGGGAGAAGATTATGATCATATCACTTCATGTCTCTGATGAACATGAATTTTATACTGAAAAGTCAAGAGGAGGAATTAACAAAGTGCATGGACATGATAATTTCAGAGGACAATTTCCATGTGCTTAGCCATATATATAAAAGTCTATTTGCAACCAGTCAACATAATGTTTTTGAAATGACATATCATAGCTCAAAAAAGGGTTAAATCTTTTATATATAATGTCATAAATTTGAAGGGTTTATTAATGAAGCAAATGTGTTCTTTCAATCGCACTGCATTTATTTACCTATTGATTTATTGTTTACATCTTTAGTGTTGTAATTAATTTATTCAGCGATAATTATACATTATTATTTTAAAATGGGCTTTAGTTTTAACCAGAAACTTTGTACCTACAATATCTAAATTGGAAATATTATCTTTCCATTTTACTGAATTAAAAGGGTATCTACACTGTAAACATCTAATAATTCATTTCTAATAAATGACCAAAAGTAATTTAGAAAATAAGGAAACATCAGAAAAATTCTGTTTTTATCAAAACAAAATTTAGACAAATAGTAATCATTTCTTGTATAATGGGTTTTAGTCTTTAAATAACAATGTATTCAATTATAATTATATGACCTCACAAATATTTAATGTATGTGCTTTAAGCCTCTTAAAAATAAAATTCTGCAGGATGGTATGTACTCAATCTGATAATCTGATAACATGAGACCCTGACTCTATTGCTTTATTATGGTTTTGCCCTTAAAGAAATCAATGGTGTTTTATTATCAATTAAAATGAACGGTGGAACACACATTTCCATTTTTCTCATCCTCCTAAATATTTCCTCTAGGACAACTGTCTATTTCTCTTGCACTAATCAGGAAAAACTAATTCAATGGCTTAAACTGTTAATGTACTGGGAATTAAATGTGCATCAAAAGTTCTTATTATTGGTCAAGATAGAATTATACAGGTATCTGACTTTTAGCTCACAGCATATTCAGTAAATTATTTCCTAATAATGAGAATGAAAGATGATTTTAGTAACTCAAATTTATAATAAGAAAAATACAAAACAGGTATAGGTTCAATGCTCCTGAGACTACATAAGTCTAAAGGTTAAACAAATGATTTCTGGCAGGTACTTTTCGGTGGAGAAATGCTATCTTTAATAGTAATTAAATATGCAAAGTTATGGAGAAAAAGCTGAAACTAAAAAAAGTATTTTTTTACCAAAAATTATTTAGGATCCTATTTAGTAGCATAAATTAAAATCTATAACAAATTTGTGAACATGTCCCCTTGAGTGTATAGAAAAAGTAAATTCCAGGCCTCCCTGGTGGCGCAGGGGTTAAACACACAGTGCTATCAAGCTATCACCAGCTATTGCAACATGAGTTTGACCCTGGCCAGGGAGCTGACCCACATGGCACAGCGGAACTCTCGTATCTTGCTCCCCTCAGCAGTGCATTTCAGTGGATCTGCCTGTTCTGCTCCCCACTCTGTTTGTGGTGAATCCTCTCACTCCCTGTACATCTAGTTCTTGTATGCATAAATAAATTTTAAAAAGTAAATTCCTATAATCTACTTTATTAGCCCTTTAAGCAAGGAAATCATGATTTTCTTCATGATCACAACAGTAGCTAACTAAAAAGTCCATCCCAGCATATCTTTCCTGCTAATATTTGGTTGGCCAATCTTAAGTTCCATGTACAGTAGGAGATAACTCCAGCACTAACCAAACGTTTGTAAAAGTCAGGAGAAGTAGGAAAGCCAACTTCAAAGTAAATATTAATGCAAACTGGCCAACTGTACTATTTCAACTGCTGATGAATTCCAATAGAACCACATTTAATAATTCCTAGCAAGATGCTTATATAAAGCATCTCCTTAATTTCTCATAATCTTAATGACTTGAATTAATGAATTAATTCATTAATTCATAAATGAATTCATTAATTCATTCCTTGGTCATCTTTTCAAACATACCTTTTCTTTTAACTTATACAGACTCTGGAAACATGAATAATCCCCTTATAAATTAGGCGGTTGTCAACACTGAGGCAAGGGACTGTGGGCAAGTGTTTTTCCATAGCAGAGCAAAGGAACTCTCAGGCTTACTCATTCTGCCCAGTACTAAGCACAATTACTGACGTACATGTGGACATTCCTAGACAGAACATGTTCCACAAATTCAGATTAAAATATGTTCGGCATTATAAACTGGAGACTTACATAAGAGAGTAGTTGAAAAAGCCTACTGCTGAGAGAAGCTATTCAAGAGGGAATAATTACTAACTTAAGGCAGACACGGGGCATGTTAAAAAGGAAAGACACCCAAATAATACTCTATTAAGCCCCTTCTCTTACGAGGTAGCATTCAGAGCTTTTAAGGGGACTGACAATTATGCCATTTAATTTTTACTGGCAAAAGAATGGAAAATGATACAAGAAATTCCTTAAAAGTTCAGTTCCCTTAAATTCTGTTTTGCTTTAAAACTCCATAGCCATTTTGCCTATTCAAACTAACATAGGTAAATAAGTGTGCATGTGTGCAAACTCAACTTATTTGTTTTGTTATGCCCATTTCATAAAGAATCAAATTATCTCCCAGAACTGATACCACTATAATCATTAATAATACATATCCAGTAAATATATTGTATTTAAACAGTAACTTAAAGGAAACAGTCTTTTGACCAGTAATATTTTAGCCATAGAGAAATCATGATTGAATCAACATGAATAAAGCTGCTAACAAACAGCATAGACACTGAACAGCCAAGATGTTTGCACAGTAATATCCAATCACCTCAGCTGTGCATGCACAAAGGTTTCAAAGTCTTTGAACATATTGGAAGAAGGTCATTGAACTGATTTATTCTGCATGTGCACCTCTTAAGTATTATAATAATGAAATCACGTTCACTTGGAAGAAAATTGTCCAGTGTTAAGTTGCCAATGGCCATGTTAATAAGGCTTCCTACCTAACTTGGCTAATAGAAGCTTCTAGCTCAAATGCTATTAATTTATTTAGTAATTGTAAAACTCAAAAGTGAAGGAAGGAGCAGAGATACTTTCTAAAAAAACACAGATAATGCAGGAGGTCTATTGTTGTTCTTCATAACAATGGAGCTCTTAGTTCTATTCTCTAATTTACTGTCACTTTATCACTTTTATCTTCCACTTTAAGTCTGTTTCTTTTATTGGACTATCTATTCAGCTGATAATTCATTTAGACTTTTGAAGTTCTATGCCATAAAAATTCCATTTAACTGCTTCCTAAATGGTGGTTAATCTGCACAAATTTTAAATCTGACCTTAATGGAACAGCTTATTCCTGAAGTTATTAGGACATTGAAAAACAGATCATGTCCTCAAAAGTGTACTTATTTTAAAGTTCTTTTTTTATCATTCACAACATGAATTTTGCACTGAGAGGTATTTGCAAAGTGCCTCCTTTTACAATAAAACGCAGTCATTTTCCCATTTAAATTCCTTCTACACAGTTCAGAATCTCACTCAAGCATCAGATGAGGTGTCAAAGTGCTTTGTTAACAAACTTATTTCCCAGATGTGGATAGAACAGGGACAGAAGGCTTAAATGCTCTAACACACCTAACAATTCAATTACAGTTATCTTATAATGCCATCACATATTTTTCTTCAACAATCAAACAACCTCAGCTGGAAACCTCTAGCAATAACATAAATAAAAGACCATCTGGCGAGAATAATTAAGGAAGGCTGGAAATAAAACATTAATTAGTGCAGCATTTCAAACGACCTTCAGAGGCCTTATTATGAAGTTATATCCAAACAGGTAATCATTTATTTCATGTTGCTGTTAAATTTAACTAGGCATGAATAAATACACATACCAAATTTTTACTCTTTTAGTAATGACTATTGACTTAAAAATGATAATGATGTTATATTTCATTTAAAGCAAAGTGACAAGTGAAACAAAATGACACTACAAACTTTTAAGATTTACATAACTCAGATATCATAAAATTTTATCATTGAAAGGACCTTTGGCAATCATTACACCTCCTCAAATTATGGATGAGCAAACACAGGCTCAAAAGATTAAATACTTCTCCCAAGGTCACACATCTACAGAGTGGTAGAGACTAGAGACAAACACAAACTTGATTCTCATTCTAGAAATGTTTTTTGCAAAATGAATACAAACAAATGGCACTACATCAAACTCAAAAGGTCCTGCACGGTGAAAGAAATTGTCATTTAAACAAAAGACACCCTACTGAATGGGAGAAAATATTTGCACACCATACATCTGAGAAGGGGTTGAAATCCAAGATCGATAAAGGGTTTATACAATTTCAACAAAAAGAAAACAAATAACCCAATCCAAAAATAGGCGAGAGTCAAATAGACTCTTCTCCAAAGAAAACATGCAGATGGCCAACTGGTACATGAAAATATGCTCATCATCACATATCATCAGGAAAATGCAAATCAAAACCACAATGAGACACCACCTCTCGCCTGTGAGAATGGCTCACATCCAAAAGACCAGAAACCCATGTTGGCAAGGATATCAAGGAAAAGGAACATAGATATACCATACACCCCAACAATTCCATCCTAGGAACCTACCAAAGAATGCAAGTACACTTTTCATTTCCTTTGGATATAGCCCCAGAGGGAAAATGTTGGTTAATATGTGGACCAAATTTTAATTTTTTAAGCTCCTTTATACTGCTTCTGTGGCTGCACCAATTTGAAATCCCACCAGCAGTATGCAAGGGTTGTCCTTCCCCCACAGTGTCACCAGCATTTGATGTACCTTGTCTTTCTAATGACAGTCATTCCAACAATTGGGAGGTGGCTTTCATTTGCATGTGCCTAATGCTGATTAATATTAAACATCTTTTCCATTGGCCTTTTGCATGTCTACTTTAGAGAAATGTCTATGCAAATCCTTCACCCAGTTTTAATTGGGTCGTTTTTATTTTTTGCTGTTGGTCACACACACACACACACCCTTTTTTTGCTAGTTTGTTTTGCTAGTGAATTGTACGAGTTCTTTAATTTTGGGATACTAACTCCTTATCTGATACATAGTTTGCAAATATCTTTCTCTTTGGTAAGTTGGGTTTTCATTTTGTTGGTGGCTAAGGTCATAGTTTTTTTTTGTTTGTTTGTTTGTTTTTCCTTTTTTTTAAGTTGAGTTAACATTGGTTTACATCATTGTTTGTGTTTTAGATGTGGAGGACCCCCCCTCTGGTGTTACCACACCACACCCACCACCAAAACACCCACAGTCCCACACCATAGTCCACTGTGCTCCTTTCCTACTTTTTCTCTTCCCTCCCACAGTCCTTCTGGGTGTCTCAGTTCTATAGTCAGAGCTTTAGAGTTTGTTATTAGTAAGGTTTCATCAGAGTTTATTTCTCTACATGTCTCATGTAAGTGACACCATCCAGGATTTGTCTTTCTCCTTCTGACTTACCTCACTTAAGATAATCTCAACTACAACCATGTGGTCACAAATGGGGTAGATTTTAAGAAGCAGGTATGCTAAAATTTACCATCCAGCTCACTGGAAGACCAAGGGAAAGAGAGAGGCACAGGCGGAAGAGAAAGGGATCTTTGACTTACTATATGAAGAAAATTAGCTTACTGGCAGGGATATCTACATTAAATAGGTCCATGAGGGAAAAATGTCTATGGTTACAAAAATTAGCATTGCTAAAGTATGCAAGAAATAAAGGGCACAAAGCAGACCTGATGGACACTAATTATCAAGTGATAGCAACCATTACTATAACAGTATCCTAAGTTTTGAAGGAATGACAAAATAAAGTTTACCTATTTTATAAACTAAGCATAATTTTGAAACCCTTACAGTAAAGGTCATCCTCTTTACATTAATCCTTTGTAACTTCTGATATTCCAGAGGTTTAAGTGCATATCTAATGGAAGTTAAAAAATTTTGAAAAATATACAAGAGAGGACAGAAGGAGTTGGAACTTAGTGTACCCAAAAGAATGTGGAATCTGAAGCAAAATTCCAGTTTCAAGCACTAATTTTGCCATGAGATACCATGGACTAAAAACATTTTTGTTCATCTCCACCATCTTCATCTCCCTACTTAAAACACAACTGGGTCCGGGTAGCAAACAATGAAGGACACTAAAAAAATGGCACTTGAATAAAAACAACTCCTGGCTAACTCCACCCCGAATCACTGCCAGACACAAATGAAGAAATAAACCCACTAGATGAACAATCAGAGTGTGATTTTAATGTCTGCTATTGTCAAGTACCCTAGCAGGCATACAGATCCACATAGCATGATACAGATTGATTGTTCTAGTGGCTGTTGCAAGAATCTAATTTGGTTAAATGCAAAAATTCTTATCAAATCTTGCATTGCTTTCATGTTCATTAAAAAGAGAAAATCTCTGGATGGATCTACAGGAAACTAAAAGTAATGGCAAACCATTAGGGATGGGGCAGGAACTATGAGGGTGGGGAACAATGTAAGATGGTACACTTCCACTGTGTGACTTTTTTGATGAGTCTCTTTCATAGAGATAATGTGTTTAAATTAAATTAGGAGTATACTTTTTCTCCTCTCATGAGTAAATTACAGGTATAAACAGAGAAGGGCCTCCCTGGTGGCCCAGGGGTTAAGTCTTAGTGCTATCACAGCTGTGGCCTGAGTTCAATACTCTAGCCAGGGAGCTGACCCACATGGCGCAGCAGACTTCTATCTAGCCCACTGCTCCCCTTAGTAGTGTATTTCAGTAAATCTATATGTTCTGCTCCCTACTCTCTCTCTCTCTGATGAATCCTCTCATCCACCACACCTCTGGCCTACACCCTGGTTCCTCTATGCAAATAATAAATAAAGACGTGTCCTTTCTCTAGTTTTTCATTTATGTTATAAAATTTCAGGTAGGTGTGAATATAATAGACAAAATGTAGAATACTATTATTCCGCCCCGTTGTTGAACATAGGAAAATACAGCAATAAAAATCTTAGGTGTGCTTTAGCATCTAATAGAAGAATCAACTATTCAGTCTGTCCATTAAGTTTTAGGGATGAGAGAAAGCTTTATATCTCAGATAATGTCCTTGACCAAATAGCTCTAAACTCAAATGAGAAATAATGTCAAGTAGTATCTGATAGTCTTGCTGTGAATGTTTCACCAGAAATGTTACATAAAATGCAGGGCACTCAAAATGATTTAAGAATGAGTCTACTAGAACAAAGAAATTTTCCTCAAATAATCATGCACGACACATACACAAATATTAATTACAGCTCCCACTTAGATTTGCCAGCAATATGCCAGCCACTATTTCCACATGCCTTATACATAGTTTTCTAATGACCACAAAATCCCTGCTCAGAACAGATGTGGAGAGGCATTGGAACATAATAATATCTAACATTTATTCAGTATTTACCTTGGACCAAATTTTGCATTCACTCATTTTTCAAATCCCTGCAATACTGTGAAATAAGTACTATCGAAAATCTACTTAATAACTCTCAGATCTTGGAAGCAGGTAGGTGGTTAAACAAGGATCCAAATCCATGTCTGCTCACTCCAAGCCTGAACACTGTGTGATCAGAATATACAGGTTCTGAAATAAAGCCTAAATATAAAATTTTTTCGCTGTATCACCTTGAATAAGACCCCTACTTCACGTCTTTCAGGTTCATTTTCATCCATAAAAATGAGTCTGAAGTGCCTATACATAACACTGTGATGGGAATTAACAGTAAGAATGTATCTATATGCACATAGATACATACTTGGAAAGAGGAACAAGCATTTCATTTATTTATGAGTTCCATTTTAACTTTTATTAAACAGAAGGCATTGGGTTGTTTTGGTTTGTTATTTTTAAAACTTTCGGAGTCCGATTTTTAAGGTGCAACTTACTGTAAATTCACCCTTAAAATTACAGTTTTCTGAGTTCTGACAAATGTATACACTTGTGTAACCACCATAATCAAGAAATGGAACAATTCTAGCACACTGAAACATTAACCTATGGCCCTTTTTTTTTTAAGCTAATCATTCCCCTATCAAAAGCTGCTGGTAGCCATGTACTTATTTTATCTTTTAATTTTGTGTTCCATTTTTCATATAAGTGGACTCACAGGAATTGAGTTGATTGAGTTTCTCTTCTTTCTGTACCACAGTGCATGGAGATTCACCCTACTGCTGTATCTGAAGTTTTGCTTTTACTCTGGGCTAACACATTCGATTCTGTGGATCTACAACACGTGTTTATACATTCACAGGTGATAAATATTTGTCCTTGCCTTTGGAAATGTTATCTTTGGTGAAATGAGACCCATAAAAAATATGGAATAATTCACAAAGAGTACTGCCAAGCACTCATCCAAAGGGATCGTAGAACTTATACTCTTTCCAGTATTGAGTACGATTTTCAGTTGCTATACTTCTTTGACAGCAATTGATACTGTCTATCTTTTTCACTTTAGCCAATTGGTAGATGAGAAATTTTAACTCATTATATTTTTCATTTCTCCAATAATTAATGAAGCTGAAAATTTTCACAAATCCTTATTGAGTGTTTGCATATCCTGTTTTGTGAAATGTCTATTGAAATGTTTACCTATCTACTGGTTTATTGTCATTTTTACTGATCTGCAAAGTTTTTTACATGTTCTGAATATTAATCATATGCCAGATTCATGCATTCACAATACCTACTCCTTCACTGCAGCTTATTTATTCACTGTCCTAGTCATGTCTTTTGATGAAGAGAATTTATTAATCTTAACATAGTCCAATTCATTGCTTTTTCTTTAGAGATAGTGAGTTTTATATCCTGTTTAAGAAATTTTTGCATATACTACAAGGTCATGAAAAAATGTTTTAATAAGTAATAATTTGTTTTCACAGTTAAATATATAAACTCTCTAGAACAATCAATTGCATTTACATTTTAAATCCTTCAGATGCTTTTTACACAATAGAAGAAATCAAATATTTTAAGCTCTTTTAAACACTTGCCAAAATTTTATCCAAATATTAAAGGAAGATGATTATCTAAAATAGAATTTTACCCAAATTTCTGGCTTACGTTGGCTATAGCTACATTAGGCTAATTGGACTACTAAATTATACAGATTTTTGACATCTTATTTGCTTATTGTCTGGTGGGCAATTAAACTCATTGTTTCGGTGTGAATTTTATCAGTCATAAACTGTTACCTTTTACCAGAATATAAGACTATGAAAATTCAAATATATATATGTTTGTATATATATTGAATCAATCACTATTCTTTGCCCCAGCCTAGAAATAGGTCAGTTCTTAATATAGTTGATTGAATTCAAGTGCCATTACAGACAATAATGAATTGTTACTGTGTAGCATGAAATGGAAAGTCTGATTCATTGTAGCAACTTAGAAAATGGTAAGGACAATTTGGCAAAGATAATAAAAGTGTATAATAATCAAGATACGTTGCATATATCAAAACTTGCAAGTGATTTAACAAGTTTTATTAGATAAAATTAATTTGCTGACTTGTTCATTAGAAACTAAGTATAATTTTCAAATATTTTAATATAAAGATATTACATATAATATTTGTTCCTCCTTTATTACACTTACGATAGATTTGACAATAATAAAAAAAGATAAATTTTACTTTACAAAATAAGATCTTCACCCACAGTAAATATTAAAATAGACCATCTCTCTCATGTCTACCATGGAAAATTTGACACGGCTACTTCTTTTATTTGACGAACATGCTATTTCCAACAAAGGAGCTAGGACAGTTCATATTTTCTGGTGACTTAACATTTTCAAGAGGTAAAATTTACATATTTATATAAGCATTTCATACTTACAGAATCTTATATAAAATAATTGAATGGTATGCTTCCTATGGCCTCATGGTGTCAAAGTATTTCAAGATATCTATGATTATTTCTAGAGTATAAAGAATTTACGGCTAAAAGTCTTAAAGAGAACAAAATCATTAGCTCATGTAAACTAATGCTTATAGCAGCACTATTCATACAGCCGAAAGTTAGAAACAGTCCCAATGTCCATCAGTGAAAGAATGGAATTGAAAAAAAAACAGTGATACATACACACAATGAAGTGCTGATATGGAGCATGAATGAACCTTGAGAATGTCATACTAAACCAAAGCGGTCAGACACAAAAGGTCACATATATGCAGGTCTATTTATATGAAATACGTAAATCCAAAGAGACAGCTCAGGTTGGCAGTTTCCAAGGATCTAGTAGGGGGGGAGTGAGGGGGATGGAGAATGGGAGAAGTTGCTTAATCCATAGAGTTTTGTTCTTTGGTGACAAACAAGTTTTTAAAACTTGATAGAGTTGGTAGTTACACATAATTTTGATTCTCTAAATGGTATTGAGTCGTTCAGTTTAAAAAGGTTACTTTTAAGTATTGTGGATTTTACCTAAATAAAAGTTTTTAATTGCCTCATTTTTGTGTCTAATTACATTTTTATTATCAAAGCATGGAGTATGGAGGTTATACAGAAGCAAGATACATTAAATATCAGGATATGGGCATATATAGATACATATATGCAAGGCTTTTAAGAATAACAATAATAACAATATATCATATTTACTGATGATTTCTACATGAGGAAATGCTTAATACAGGAGCTACATAATATACGTCTTTTATTCATAGATTAGTACAAAATAATGCCATAAATTGAGCTAGGGAAAATATTTTTTTAATGCATCTATCTGTAAATCAGTAATGCACTATTTTCCTCTGTGACAATTCACTTATTTTTGTTTAACTGGACCTAATTTAGTCTGTGTACTCTGAGAAACTGATTTGCAAATCCACCGCTAGAATCAAATGTAAAAGGATAAATAAAAAGCAGATTTATTAAGCACAACTTAAAAGAATTTAATTTGCTGCCTGTCTAAGGAAACATATTAAATACTGCCCAAGGACTACATAGAAAACCTATAGCTTTATCTCATTATTATAACAAAACAAAATATGCCAAACACGAACCAGAACATATTGAAACATTACAAAAACTAATTCATAGACAGATGCTTGAGCAATATAGAGACCAAAAATAAATTATTTGAGCCAAATTACTGTTAACTCTAAGTAAGATAATTACCAGGACAGCTGATGTTTCAAATGAACCTATGCTGCTCTGGCCACTGAACAACTTACTAAATCTAATTATTCTTAATCCTTTTCTTTCCTCCCTGAAATAACAACTGATGCAGAAAAATTAACAATTCATTTCTAGCTACAATGTGCAAGTTATGTATATCATCCTGTTTAAGTTTTATTTAATTATAATCAACATATTCTTAACAAAACATGTGTGTTAAATAATAGAAGCTAGATCTCCATCCAAGATATCTCTATCTCCGCTTTAAGAGTCTGTTCTATGTTGTTTCGTGTGTGTGTGTATAGAAATCTCTCTCTCTCTCTCTCTCTCTCTCTCTATATATATATATATATATATATATATATATATATATTTTTTTTTTTTTAAAGAAGGTCTGATACTGTGGGGTATACTGTTTCAGTGCTAGTCTCAGGCAGCAGAGAGAATACCATACAGCAGGAATTATTATTACCAAGATATTCACTCTGTAAGACAGCTTGGAAAAAAATCAGGAGATAAGAGAAAGGGTGTGAGAATCAGTTAAATGAAAGTACAGAGTCAATATAATCTTTATACCAACAGAGGGGTAAAATGGGGTTGCTTGACGGACTCTGACTTAAGATCGTTGAATTTTCCCCTGGAGAGAGAAGAGACTGATCACTGAAGTAAAAAATACAACCACACAAGGTCATTCCTTTCTTCCTCAGCATCTAAATTCTATGTTCTCTTTGATTAACTTGCTCTTAGAAGCAATAATGAAGTCCTTGGAACTCAGGGACATAACATTTATCTCCTCATCCTCAATTTCGGTACCACAAATATGAAAATACCAATAATGACAAATAATGATTGCTAAATAGTAATACAATAGGCAAAAAAAAAAAAAAACTTTTGTAGGGTAGTAAAATGTACCACCCCAAAATATATCTCTTTGGCATATTATTTTGAGATGGTTATTTCAAGAAACAACATAGAACACACACTTAGAGTAAAAGTTTAGTGTTTTATAAAAGACATTTACATTTATGATGGAACTCTCCATTTGAAAAGCTGTATGTGTCTCTCTCTGTATCAGGAAGTGGAGGATGACTAAATCTCCAGAAACTCACCAAAGGAGAAAGCAGTGACTTAAATCTGAACAATAAGCATATCCTCATGTGCAATTCTTGCCAGATCACCTACCAAAACTGGTTTCCCATCCCTCTGACATTTCCTTTTGTTTCAATTAAAGGTGGTATTTAAGGTAGTGATCTTGGCCATTACCTGGAGTTATTCAGTTTTTCTGGGTCTCTTACAAGAACACAAGAGACATACTTACGAACATTTGTTTTTCTCCTGTTAATCTGTTTTTCATTAAAGGAGTCCTTTCAGTCAAGGACATAGAAGGGTTGAGATAAATGTGTTTTTCCCTTACTACACTTCCACTAAACACTAAATATATCTCACATATTATTATACACACATTACATAGATAATTGCTTGAAGTCAATCACATTGCAACATTATACTTAGTGTCACTTTTGAGGCTAAATTTTCAATTTTTGCTATGATATAAAAAAACAACTAAGAATATATGAAAACAAACACAGAACAAGAAATTTTATAACACAAGATTCCAAGGTATGAGAACCTCTGAATATCTAGGTGATACACACAATTCATTAGTAAGTGACAGAGGCTATTTAAGAATGAAAATAAAATCACTCTTTCTTCCAATTTATGTGTATTTTAAAAATAGCTAGCAAATTGACAGAACATAAATACTTGTAAAGCTGCTGAACTTAGCTTTATAAAAATGAAACTGTAAGGTGCTTTTTTCTCCTAGGAGTATAGTGAAACAGTGACTGAGATACCAGGGTACTAGGAACAAAAGAGTTTCAGAAATTTATGTTTTGAAAATTAAGTTCTCATAGAAGTTTCCAAAAACAAGCCAAAAGAGGGAAAAAACCTGCTTGACAACAAAATCCAGTCAACTAAGAGGTAATCAAAATAAAAGAATAGAGAGACTAGCATATGTACCAAATATAAGAAAATATGTAACCTACCAAAGGAGAGCACAGAACAAAAGGTGAATATTATAAGCCATGACAGGCTAAGGAATATAAAATAACAAAATTGGGAGGATAGGGCAAGGTAGAAGAGAAATGCAGATTAAAACACTAAAATTCCCTTTTTTAATATAATCGAAAATGTACTAAAGCTAAAAAATATGTAATTAAAATTCATTAGAGCCCAAATTCTTAACATTTTTCATGATTTTATTTATCATAAAAGAAAGCAAGTAGTTAATATCTCTTATTGCAATAAAATTTTTGATGTCCAAGAATTATTTTGGTTTCATTTTAACTTCTATTTCTTCTATTAAAATAAGATTTTCACATAAAGTTAATGTCCTTACTTACAACTGTTAAAAAGTAAATGACCGGGGCCTCCGTGGTGGCGCAGCGGTTGAGCACTGCACTGTGGAGCTGTCGGCAGCGATGCGAGTTTGACGCCCAGCCGGGGAGAATCCCACATGGCGCGGCAGACCTCTCCTGCCTCGCCCGCTGCTACCCTCAGCTGTGTATTTCTGATCTGCCTGTTCTGCTCCCTGCTCTGTCTCTGGTGAACCTTCTCACTGCCCTACGTCTCTGTCCTGTACCCCAGCTTGTATGTATAAATAAATAAATCTTTAAAAAAAAAAAGTAAATGACAATGTGGACAGTTCTCAAAATATTACAAGTAGATCTATCATTTGATACAGCAATTCCACACTTAAGTATCTGCCCAAAGAATGCAACCCTTTGAATGCACTAATTCAAAGGGTTATGAACCCAATGAACACAGGCAGGCATATAACCCTTTGAGTGCATTCAAAGGGCTATTTGCATTGCAGCACTATTTACAGTAGCCAAACTATGGAAACAACCTACGTTACCAAGAACAGGTGAGTGGACTAAAAAGTCATGGGATATATATACACAATGGAATACTACTCAGCTATAAAAAAGACGACCTCTTACCATTTACAACAACATGGAACGAACTAGAAGGGATAATGCTAAACAGAAAAAGTCAGAAAGAGAAAGACAAATATTTATGGTTTCACTGATATGTGGAATATAACGAAATAGGACAGTCAGTCAAAATCAAACAAAAAAACAAATCCTAGAAATCTGACTATAAATCTGAGGCTACCAGAAGGAGTAGGGAAGGAAAGAGAAGAACAGATTAAGTTTGAGAACTATGGATACCTTAGAGGTAGAGAAGGTGCGGCAGCATATACCTGAAGAGGCGGGATCCAATATTTCTGAACCATATACAGAGTTATAAACAAATGTCATCTTAAAAAAGCTAGAATGAGGGGCCTCCCTGGTGGCGTAGCAGTTAAGCACTGCGCTGTGGAGCTGTCAGCAGTGGTGACGCAAGTTCGACACTCAGCCGGGGAGAATCCCACATGGCGTGGCAGACCTCTCCTGCCTCACCCGCTGCGCCCCTCAGTGGTGTATTTCTGTCGATCTGCCTGTTCTGCTCCCCACTGTCTCTGGTGAATCCTCTCGCCGCCCCAAGCTTCTGGTCTGTACCCCAGCTTGTATGCATAAATAAATAAAGCTTAAAAAAAACTGGAATGAGAAATATAAAAAAAAAACCTAGCAGACATTTATCTGTAAAAAAACTTAGGATTCTGGGTCAAGATGAAGAAGGGAAGGAACAAGAGAAAAGGAGAGGGCCTCCCTGGTGGCACAGCGGTTAAGCGCTGCGCTGTGGAGCTGTGGGCAGCAGCGATGCGAGTTCTACACCCGGCTGGGGAGAATCCCACATGGTGTGGCAGACCTCTCCTGCCTCACCCGCTGCTACCCACAGCAGTGTATTTCTGATCTGCCTGTTCTGCTCCCCGCTGTCTCTGGACTGTACCCCAGCATGTATGTATAAATAAATAAATCTTTAAAAAAAGAGAGAGAAAAGGAGATATTAGGGATGACAATGAGGAGAGATATAAGATGAAAAGTGTCTTAATGTTACTTGTATATTTCACATAGAAGAAGAAATTAAAATTATACATAAAAAAAGTAAATTACAGTTCAAAAATGGAGCCACTTGTGCTAAATCCATCAAGAGGTTTCAACATTCCGCAGGATCCTAACTGGTCAGTATGGAATTTTCTAGTCATCAATGACATAATCTTTTCCATCCCCCTCTCAAAGAAGATAATCTATCAAAAGATTTTTTTCTATTCCCCACAGGCAGGTTACCTAAGCCTGAAATAATTCCATTTTCCTTATCTTGCCCTCTTTCGGCCTACAAAAGACTTTTGATTCTGTACAGATTTTCAGAGCTCTTCTCTGCATTCTAGATGGAATGCTGCCTGATTTATGAAACCCTTAATAAAGGCAACTAGATCTTTAAAATTAACTTGGTTGGATTTTTGGTTATTTAACACATTAAATTTTCTCATACATCTGTTGGCTTTCCTTCTTTTCATTACTTATTTTTTTTTTTGTTATTAACACAGAAGAATGTTCAAAAAGATATTTCCAAATTGTTAGGGATGATGATTTGTAAACAAAGATATATGGGTTATTTTTTCCTCTCTTTCACTCTTACAATCTTTTTAAATATTTTCAATAAAAATGTATAATATTTTTCAGCAATAACTGATTTTTCTTAATAAAGAGGGAGTAAAACTATAAATACATATGCCAAGATAACAATTGCATTTAATTCTGAGTGTGGGGATATGAATAGTAACTGCATCTTTGAATTTTCACTATATTTTTTGAATCTCCAAAACCAACAAATTCAGCCAATCCCAAATGTTTTAACAATTCAAGAAATCTGTACTCAAACTCCTCCATTTTCAAATTCACCTACGCAACTGCTAGCTAAATTCTGGCCACTGGTGTATATAGCTAATGAAAGCACTTGGCTTGAAGAACAAAAATGTACTGTTTCAAATGTGGTAACACTTTTCTCATTAAGTGCAATGTCCACTAGACCTGTAAAATGTCAGAGACGCCAACATTATAAACTCCACAATTTTACTGAATTTCTGCCCAGATTTTAGGTCCAGTATGTGACTTTATTTCTTCCAGTCTACATTCTGTTTTCCAACTCCTCTTCACAAAGGATCACTCTGAATTTCAAAGGGCATAATCTGTTTTGGTTTTCATTTAGTCCTAAGAGTAGCATAACTGTTGCCTGAAAACACTACAATCTTCTGAGGGAATTAGGAAGTGCTCTGATTACAAATTCCAAAGATATAACAGACCCAACTTCTAAATCATAGCAGTTTAATGAAAAGGAAACACATTATGTAAAAAAGAAGTTATGCAAACAAAAGTAATCTCTTTATCTA
This sequence comes from Scalopus aquaticus, assembly GCA_004024925.1. Classification (NCBI taxonomy): domain Eukaryota; kingdom Metazoa; phylum Chordata; class Mammalia; order Eulipotyphla; family Talpidae; genus Scalopus; species Scalopus aquaticus. Next base: position 60,168 of record PVIJ01005276.1, read on the forward strand.
CCCTAATTATTTCATATGGCAATACTACAGAAACAACTTTTATGTATCATATACTTCAAAGAGAGATGTGGTAGTAAATGTTTAACAATTATCTCTCCAAAAAGAGATGGAGGAAAGTTCTGATGCGCAGGATTTGCAGGTTTCCATGCGGCAAATAATCCTGATATGGTACATTTTAAGCTACCAAAGTGATGCCGAGTTAGGAAAAGATGAACACAAGTTCCTACAAATCAGCTTGAGTCAATTCCTCCACACCACTGCCTTATGCTTACTTTACTTTATAATAGACTATCACATTACCTGATGTGTCCAATAATGCCTTTCAAATGATGTTCATATTCAAGTCAGATTTTACAACTGTATGAAATACCTGTATATTGACAACTTGCTTTGCAATAACTATTATAAACTGATTCTTTTTTTAAATAATATTTTATTTATTTTTGTTATTCATATCTTTTACATTATTGTGTGGTCCCCATAAGTTACCCACCACCTGTTCACCCGTGGAACCATCACCATAGTCCCCCGTGCTCCCCTCTTTCCCCCTCTTGGGCCCTTCCCCTCCCCTCCTTCCCTGCTGAATGTCTTTCTTATTTGGCTCCCCTATATTCCTGTTATAAGTGAAACCATTCGATAATTTTCTCTTTCTTTCTGGCTTATTTCACTGATCATGATCCCTTCTAGATCCATCCATGTTGCTGCGAATTGCACGTGTTTTTCTTTTTTGAATGCTGAATAGTATTCCATTGTGTATATGTACCACATCTTCTTGATCCAGTCATCTATTTTTGGGCATCTGGGTTGTTTCCATATCTTAGCTATTGTGAACAGTGCTGCAATAAACATGCGGGTGCATGTATCCTTTCGGATTAGTGTTTTCGTGTCCTTTGGGTAGATTCCCAGTAATTGTATTGCTGGGTCATATGGGAGTTCCATTTCTAGCAGTTTGAGGAAACGCCATAAATTGATTCTTACAAAAAACTTAATAAAATGTCACTTAATTTTTACGTCCAACTTTACAAAGCATAACTTAGAAATGTATTGCAAAATACATTAGGAGTGATAATCATACTATTACAAAGTTACATAATGTACACCCTCTTTACAATAACTTTGGGTGTGTTCAAATATTTTGCTGCATGCTAAATTCAGGGGTATCTTAAGACTTTAGGGGAACTATTTGGCCTTTGTGGGTCACTTTCTCCATAAAAATACATTAAAGGAAAGAAATTCAATGAAAGACATGGGAAAACATTTTATGACTGTATTCATAAGAAAGTAAATATAGGGCCTCCCTGGTGGAACAGTGGTTAAGCGCTGCGCTCTGGAGCTGTCGGCAGTGGCAATGTGAGTTCGACGCCCGGCCAGGGAGATTCCTACATGGCATGGCAGACCTCTCTTGCCTCGCCAGTTGCTCCCCTCAGCAGTGTATTTGCATCCATCTGCCTGTTCTTCTCCCCACTCTGTCTCTGGTGAACACTTTCAGCGCCCCACGCCTCTGGCCTGTACCCCAGCTTGTATGCATAAATAAATACGTCTTAAAAAAAAAAGAAAGTAAATATAATCTGGCTGAAGTTATTACCCTATATTTATTATGATTCATTTTTATTTTTGTCTTCTGATTTTAAAGAAAGTATAATTAAACCAGTTTTGTAAGTCCTAAAAACATCATGAGCCCTATGCATTGAGCTTACTTTGTGAATGGACAGCTTGACCCTGGATGAGATGTAGCAAACTTGTGAATATATTACAGTAAATAGTTTATTTTTAATTACTAGAGAATCAAAGACAATGAGCGGCATTGTTTCATATCTACTAACTAAAACCCATTATTATTTGTACTCATTTTTTTAAAAAGATTTATTTATTTATGCATACAAGCTGGGGTACAGGCCAGGGGCAGGGTGGCAAAAGAGTTCACCAGAGACAAAGTGGGGAGCAGCACAGGCAGATGGACGGAAATACACTCCTGAGGGGAGCAGGGCGCGAGGCAGGAGAGGTCTGCCGTGCCATGTGGGAATCTCCCTGACCAGATGTCTAACTCTCGTCGCTGCTGCTGACAGCTCCAGAGCGCAGCATCTAACCGCTGCGCCAAGGGAGGGCCTCCCTCTCTTTTTTTTCTTTAACAATCTTGCTCAAATCTCTCATCCAGTAGTCATTAAAACTATCAATTTGTTTACCCTATTGATTTTTTCTCTAATTTTTGTTGTTAAATCTATTTTTTCTTCCCTCCACTCCATTAGAATTTAATTTGTTGGTCTTCTTAAATTTCTTATATTAGATATACATTTCATTGATCTTTACCCTTTGGAGTTACTGCATGCAAACATTTTTCTCGAACTACTGCTTTTGCTGTATGTCACAAGTTTTGATAAGTAATATTTTCAGTATCAATTAACTTTATTTTTTAATTCCTACTTCAATTTCTCCTTTGTTCCCTTAGGTAGTGTTTGCTTTAAAAAAATTTTCTAGTTTCTGATATTTTCAAGTTAGTTTTTGCGTTAATTTCCAATGTTTTTGCATTAGAGTAAGAGAAAACAGTCTGAATAAAAGTGATTCTGTAAGACATTCTGAGACTAACTTTTAGGCCTCATAATAGGTAATGTTTATAAATGCTTAATTTGTATCTAAAAATCTTTACGTTCCTTCACTTTGGGGGAGGGGGGTTAGAGTTTCACATATTCTAATTAAATTAAGGTGACTATTTGTTGTGTACTGATAGAATAATAGTTCCCTCATGATTTTTATCTGATTGATGTAGCAATTGCTGAGAAAGATGTTACAATTTCTCACTGAAGGTAGATTCTAATTTTTTTTTAATATATGAAAAGATATTTTTACTCCTTATACTATTAAGGGAATCTGAACCCGGATACAGTCTAACCTTCTGATGAAGAAAATCCACTAGTAATACAGATTTTCTTTTTTTAATTAATTGAAATACTTCCTGTAGTAAACTCTCCTCATGGTATACTAATACAAACAAGTTACTTTTGTTTTCTTAGAATTTGTTTGGTATGTTAGTGAGGTTCATGAGAAGAAATAGGGTACATACTCATCAGGCAGTGGAGTGAGTTTCCTGAAAGAACTGATTAACAAGGGTGGGACAGATGAACAGAATCTTAATCTTTGCACACAGGAAAACTACTGATTTTTATGTGTTGATTTTATATGCTACGACTTTACTAAATTGATTTGATTATTTTAATTAGTTTTTCTGTGGAGTTTTTCGGGTTCTCTATGTATATTATCAAAGCAAAGATAGTGAAGGAAAAGATAAACAGCTGGGATTACATCAAACTAAAAGCTTCTGTACAGCAAAAGAAACATTTACCAAAATAGCCCACTGACTGGGAGAAAAAATTTGCACTTCATACAACAGACAAGGGTCAGATCACTAAAATCTACAAAGGATTCACACGACAACAAAAATAAAGCAAAAAAATCCAGTCAACAAATGGGCAGAAGAACTTAAAATGCACTTCTCCAAAGAAGAAATGCAAATGGCAAACAGGCATATGAAAAAATGTTCAACATCCCTCATAACACTGGTCAACAGTGAGATCATAAATGACTTAAAAAGCTCCTAATCTGTAGTATCTTGGCGTGTTGAACATGAATATAACCCTGAAAATTTTTTATTAGCTCTTGTTTTGAAGATATTTCATATAATTCATTTTATATGTTTCACCATGTAAATTTATCCAGTAGGACTGCAACAACATCCTAAATCAGCCTAGAATGATGTAATATTGCATTGCATTGCATAATACCATCATGCACACATCATCCAGAGTTGACTGCATCATTTTCTGATGCAATGCAATACTACTGCCAGGCGGCTGCTAAAGTAAGTTGGCATCAGCAGTGCCCTATAGAAAGCCCTGTCGGAAAGGTTGAGAGTTTGAAAAATATTTGAAAAATATTTGAAAAATATTTCAGACTTTGTGTGAGACAGTTGAGGCTACCGTTCCATAGAACTGTTATTATTGTATTCATTTAGGCACAATACAGAACAGTAATGCCTCAAAAGTGCATTAATAGAGTGGACAATTTCTGCTCTATTTGTGGGGAAGTGACATTTGCCAGCCAGAAGAAAACTATCATTTCTCAAGTGAAAAAGGCTTATCATCTTGACTTTGAATGCAAGGTTGGTGACCAAGACAAGCCTTGGGCCCCACATATATGCTGTGCTACATGTACAGCACAGCTTTCACAGTGTTTAAATGGCAAAAGACCATCAATGCCGTTTGCAGTCCCCATGGTGTGGAGAGAGCCAAGCAACCACATAAAAGACAGTTACTTCTGCTTGGTTCCTCCTCTTTCCGGTAGAATAACAAAGCAAAAGAAGTCAAGAAGAGTCTACTCAAACATTCCGTCTGCATTGAGATGACCAGTTCAACAACTTGCTGCAACGTGATGCAAAACAAGCATGGAATCCTTTTTGCCTAATGTCTACAAACTTTCTTGGGAATGTTAGGGCAGAAAACTACAAGGAACTAGGAGAAGACATGCTGATGCAGTAACAGAAACTTGGCTGCAATATGTCTCTAAAGATCCACTTCCTTCATTCCCATCTGGATTTCTTCCCTGAAAACTGTGGTATGGTTAGTGATGAACATGGCGAACATTTTCATGGTATCGCATCAATGGAACAAAGATTCCAGGGAAAATGGTCCACTACAATGCTGGCTGACTAGACACTCCCCAGAGATGCTCCTGAACAGCTGTACAAGAGACAAGTAAAGAAATCTAAGAGGTAGTCTTATGACTTGATTTTTTACAGGTATTAACCATAGGCCTTTTACTATTGGTATGCATTTCGTGATGTAAACATCCATTTATTGCAGGTTACAAAAAAAAACTAGAGCCAAAATTACAATTTGACTGTCATATTCGTGTTGAGCACATACAAATTGATAGGAAATGACTAATTTTATTTCAGTAACAAGACGTTTGTAAAATTTTGTTGACCAGTGATTGGTATGCATTTTGTGATATAAACATCCATTTATTGCAGATTACCAAAAAAAAACTAGAGCCAAAATTAAAATTTGACTGTCATATTCATGTTGAGCACATACAAATTGATAGGAAATGGCTAATTTTATTTCAGTGATACGACTTTTGTAAAAATTTGTTGACCAGTGTAACCAGGGAAATGCAAATAAAAACCACAATTAGCTATCACCTTACACCAAGAATGGCACACATTAAAAAAACAGAAAACAGCAAATGTTGTTGAAGATGTGGAGAAAAAGGAACGCTCCTACACTACCGGTGGGAATGCAAACTGGTCCAACCTCTATAGTAAGCTGTATGGTGGTTTCTCAAACAAGTGAAAATGGAGCTTCCATACCACCTAGCAATTCCACTCCTACAAATACACCCAACGGACACAAAAACAGTAATCCAAAAGGTCACACGCACACCTATGTTTATTTTAACACTATTTACAATAGCTAAAACATGGAAACAACACAAATATCCAAAAATTGATGACTGGATCAAGAAGATGTGGTACATGCATACAGTGGAGTACTATTCAGCAATAAAAAATGATAAACTAACACAATTCTCAGCAACATGGATGGAGCTAGAAGGGATCATGCTCAGCGAAGTAAGCCAGAAGGAAAAAGAAAAATATCAAACGGTATCACTTATAGGAGGAATATAAGAGAGCCAAACTAGAAATCGGAAAGAGAAAATAGCACACAAAACATAAAGAAAAGCAAAAACTAGCAGGCAACCACAAATAAGAAACTTTACTAGAAATAGTTGTAGCTGGAGAAGGCTCTCTTACAGAAGTCAACCGTTTGGTAAAACACAGAGTACCAATCAATGATCTGAATAGAAGGAAAGTGGGAACATAAAAACTCTGACCTTCTGAAAAGATAAACAGCTGGGATTACAGCAAACTAAAAAGCTTCTGTATAGCAGAGGAGACATTAACCAAAACAGAGACATTCTACTGAGGGGGAGAAAATTTTTGCACTCCATACAACCGATAAGGGACCGATTACAAAGATCTACAAAGAGCTCACACAACTCAATAAAAACAAAGTAGGCAACACAGTCAAAAACAGGAAAAAGAAGGGTCTCCCTGGTGGCTCAGGGGTCAAGTCTCAATCCTTTCAAGCTATTATCAGCCACCGCAGCATGAGTTCGATATCCAGCCAGGGAGCTAACCCACACGGCACAGCAGACCTCTCCTTTCTCTCCCACTGCTTCCCTCAGCAATGTATTTCAGTAGATCCACCTGTTCTCCTCCCCACTCTGTCTCTGGTGAATCCTCTCACTCCTACACCTCTGGTCTATACCCCAGTCCTTGTATGCATAAATAAATTAATTCTAAAAAAAAAAAGGAGCTAAAAAGATACTTCTCCAAAGAGGAAATGTAAATGGCTAACAGGTATATGAAAAAATACTCAACATCACTTAGAATCAGGGAAATGCAAATTAAAACCACTATGAGATACCACATTACACCAGTGAGGATGGCACATATTAAAAAACTAGCAACAACAAATGTTGGTGAGGATGTGGAGAAAATGGAACTCTCCTACACTGCTGGTGGGAATTCAAACTGGTCCAACCACTATGAAAAGTTATGTGGAGGTTACTCAAACTACTAAAAACGGAGCTATCATATGATCCGGCAATTCCACTCCTAGGAATCTGTCTAAAGAACACAAAAACATTAATTCAAAAGGATACCGCACCCCTATGATTATTGCAGCACTATTTGCAATAGGAAAAACATGGAAACAACCCAAATGCCCAAAAATAGATGATTGGATCAAGAAGATGTGGTATATATACACAATGGAATACTATTCAACAATCAATAAAGATAAACTCATGCCACTCACAGCAACATGGATGGAGCTGGACGGGATTACGCTCAATGAAATGTAAGAAGGAAAAAGAAAAATATCAGATGGTTTCACTTACAGGAGGAAAATAGGGGAACCAAATAAGGGGAAAAAATAATAAGAACAAATAAAGCAAAATTAACAGGCAACTATAAATCGAGACATTCTGCAGGGAAGGGGGAGGGAGAGGAATCAAAACAGGGGAGGGAAGAACACAAGGGAATATGGTGATGGTGGACAGGTGAATTGGTGGTGGGAATTCTACCTGTAGAATTGAGAGGGAAAAGCAAATATTTTACAAAAGTGAACAATTACGTAAAATACATAAATTAATTTAATAAAAAGAAAACTCTGACCTACTTTCTTTTCTAACTGAATAAACTCCTGCTGGTATCTGCCAATAGTTGAATCCGTCAAAAGACAGAAGGAAAGGGACACTCTGGTTAATGTAATCCAGAGAGTCAGTCAGTCACTGCACAGGAGCTGAGTTGGGAAGTGGCAGGTACCAGGTGAGGACAGATTGGGGTGCCAAATGAGTCCCACATATCTGGCTTAATATTTTCTATCCTTCTATTTTCAATACTAGCTACATCCTGAGGGTGTTCCACTAAACAGAAATGAGGCAATTTTCTTTTATTATTCAGTCTGATAATCCTTGCGTGTTGCCTAATGAATTCTGATGCATTTATATTTTTCATCTTTATTGTTATACTTGTATTTACTTTTTAAATTTTGTTTGTTTATCCTTTAATGTCATATTTAATTAATAGATTTTTCTCCATTCTCCCTACAATTACATTTCTCTACTGGTTTGGAAGAGAACAAATTTTATTGGTAAACCTAGATATTTTGACAAGTATACTTAGGAAATTTAGTGTAAACGGGTTTCTTTACCAAGCTTCTGAACTTTGGAGTGACTTATAATTCTTTAATTTGGATCAATGGCCCTCTTATTACATACATTATTGTTGTACAGCACTGTAGCTCTAACTCTCAAAAACATTTTCAATTACTCAGACATTTTTAACAGTTAATTTATATTGAAATAGATATTAATTTTTTTCATTTTATATTTCTATAACTTTTAACATATATATATAGATAGCTTTGATACAATCAGAAAACAACAGCTCTATCACCCAGAAAGATTCCCTTGTGCAACACATTTATAGTCATTCCCCCTTGACACTTACCCCAACAAACACTAGTCTGTTCTCTATTCCTGTAATTTTACTTTGACATGATGCTGTTTAAGTATAATTATACAATACATAATCTTTGAAGATGACTTATTTTACTAGTAATAAATGTCTTTGTTGTGTCCACCAATAGCTCATCCAGTCACACAATTCAACCCCCAGTTGTATTCTACCATTTGAATGTTTCATAGGTTGCTTATCCATTTATTTGTTGACATATAGTTGTGTTGTTTCCAGATTAGGGACATTAGGAAAAGAACTACTGTAAATGTCCCTGAAAGAGTTTCCATTTCTCTAGAGTAAATACACATAAGTCACATTGTTTAATCATGCCGTAAGCATATGCCTTATATAGTTTGTAATTATCAAGATATATGTATGTATTACATTATTTTCATGCTATCAGACCTTCCTTTTGGGCCTCCCTGGTGGCGCAGCAGTTAAGCACTGCGCTGGGGAACTGTAGGCAGTGGTGATGCGAGTTCGATGCCCAGCCAGGGAGATTCCCACATGGCATGGCAGACCTCTCCTACCTCACCTGCTGCTCCCCTCAGCAGTGTATTTCCATTGATCTGCTTGTTCTGCTCCCCACTCTCTCTCGTGAATCGCCCCGCGCCTCAGGCCTGTAGTCCAACTTGAATGCATTAAAAAAAAAAGTTTTAAAAAAAGGCCATCCCTTTTATCTCTTATCTTCTCCTTGAAGAATATGTAGCTTTTAGAATTTCAATTAATGAATAACCAGTTGGTGTCAAACCTCTCAGATTATTTTTTATTGAGGTTGTATTTGCATACTATATGCAAATCATATCTCCTCAGATGCATGTCACCAGACCTCGCCCACTCTCTGCATTAGATGTTAACCAATGACATTACTGAATCACACCATTTAATTATTACAATTGTTCTTTTAGAAATTAACAAAAGTATGTATACATATATACATTCCTTCCCTCAATGTGTAATATTTACATTGGCATACTCATAAATATATGAAAGACAGGCTGAAACCCTTCATGATTATACTTAACTTGATTGCAACATGAGCTAAACCTATGGATTATATATAATACTAAAAGGATATACAGCAGCTAGTCTATCAATTTATACTTTGCAATATGTCTCTACCTCTGTCTAGTTTTCATTTTTTATAAGGCCCAACAAATGATATATGAAATAGGAAACCAACTGATAGAAGTAAAATGAAAATATCTCTAAATAAAATGAACATATTTTACAAGACTGGAAATACTATCTATAAGAATTTTTTAAAAATGAAAGTACCTTTGTAGTGTTCTTATTTTCTCTTTTATGTTACTTGTATTAATCTGCTTCTTTAACAACTCAATCTCATGGACAATTAAACAATATCCACAAAGGTATACAAATGTCCAATCTAATCAGTTCCACCTTATTAAGCTCTTCTTTTATTATTTCATTGTATCATGAAGTGTACAGTAAAAAAGTCAATGGAAAACTGTGTTGTTTAGAGATTTGTACTTTGAAATTCTAAATTTATGATACATTATCCACATATTTGAAATTTTAAAACACAGGTAAATATTTATTATATTCATGATCATCTTCATTAACTCAAAGTGTTACAATAAAAACTTTTTTTTAATTGCGTCTATCATTTTGAATGCTGCTTAAGTATACAATCAAAACTGATGACACTCGATTGAACTTTAACCAAAAAATAATTAACTTCGGATTCCATAACTCTGGCATACTATCCTCTTTAACATAAACACTAACTAGATAACATTACTTATTTAAACAAGGTAAGCACTATTCTTATTATTTTATGTAGAAGAATTTATTTATTGTTCACAAGTCCATGCTATAGGTACTATTATTTTCCTTAATTAACATGCTGTGCATGTTAGTAGATTCAGAGGAGCTGAAAAAAGTGTGTTTCCAGAGAAAACTACTAACTTTGGTAGAGTGGGCCTCAATATTCTTACTAAAATTTACATACAAAGATTTAAATTTAAAATTGTCTGAATAACTCAAATTTAATTAATGCTACTCAATTTTAAGAACATTAAAAATAAACATTTTAACTTAAAGCTATCCATTAGCTCTAAAGTATTTCATATTAACAGTATATATGTACTTACATGTACTTATGCAGTTAGTAAATTCATGCTATCCAAATAAAGATTTCAAAATAATTCCCAGTCACTATTTCTATTTTTACAGAGTAAAGGAGGTTAAAAAAATTAGGTAAATGTCCAGACCAATTTTTTTCAATTTTGTCCCCTGAGACTTTATGCTAGTGAGGAATTCATTACTTCTGACCAGAAGTTCTAACCATTCTTTGCAAAGTGAAAGCTAAGGGAAACTGAAGTATGTAGCTTTAATTGGTAGGCACTCTTGCTGAATCTGATTCCTTTAAGAATTAAGTTTCCACAATAGCAAAATAACTTCAAACTTCCAACAATGGAAATTCTTCTATTTAGTGACCATAATATATATTATTGATACATGGTACATTTAACTTTTCATAACTTTAATTGATAATAAAAAAATCTGGTTACTGTCCATATATCGTAATTATAATGACTGAAAATATGAATGCATACTTTTAATAATTGTAAGCCCACTGTCACATATTTGGGCTATGACAATATATGATTATAATAATTTCATGTCCAAAAGCTCTACCTAAGTAAGTAGGTTTCATGATCCTTGTTATTTCACCTCCTAGGAGCTTTCAAAATCAAAATTATGACACAAAACGTCACAGGTTAGGTCTGCTGTTCAAATTACCTCTTAGGACTACATTTACTCTTCAAGGATCTAAAGGATTTTTGAACAGCAGTGTTCAGAATTCTGAATTATACATTTTACTCTTTTAGACTCTTCATTGTGGAAGGGTAGTTATAAGTAATGGAAGTTAATTGGTGCATATAACATTGCTAATAATACAGAATTTAAAAGATTTGCAGAGCCTGCCTTGAAAAATATCATTGAATCGTGTACCTTTCCAGGCAAATTGAGTCCTTAAAAATACCTAAAAATTCTCTTGTGAAAAACTGAAGACCATTTATGACATCAAGGTGGACTGCTATTAGAAAGACAGTTGCTACTAACCCAATAGCATACATCGGTTCCTATAAACCAATAAAATAAAATAACACCAAGCAAAAATTTATAATCAACAAGGACTCTATTCAGTGGTGTAAGATCAACCACAGTAAGTGAAAATCAAATGACATATCATATCTGAGTAAATATTTCTCCTGCAAAACAATGGCTACAGGGAAGTATGAAGGAAGAGTGGGGTTGCTGATGAGACACTGAGTTCTATAAGATATGAAGTGACATCTGTGAGAGTGGGTGATTTATAAAGACTAATCCAGAAACAATGAATATCTAATTGTAGTAGCAGTAACTTTATTATCCTACTAAAACACATTATAATGTTTATATCAGTGCTATCCAATCTTTACATTGTCTATAAATATAAACAAGAAGGAAAAGAAGTTACTGGAACTAGATTCAATAAATTCTAGCTTTAAGTTCAATCTGTATGAACTTAGGGTACTAAAATCCCTGCATTCAATTCCCACATATGTAATATGGACATAACATTTTCTGAAGTACTATCATACAGAATTGCTACTTGAGGAAAAAAATGAACATTATGAAAGCAAGTCGTAAACTTTAAATCACTATAAGAATAAGAGATGATTACTAAACAAATAGAAAGAATGATTGGTTGTCAAATAATTATTAAATTTTATGAAACAATTCTCCTATTCACTGAGTCATAAACAGAAGAGATATCTACTACCTGTGCTATATACTACACCAAATATATCTTCATAGGTAGCAACAAAAAGCACAAACAACAATGTTTCATTTATTTTAAAAGACTAATTGGGAAATCATAGTTGATTATTTAAAATGCAATTAAAGGTTAAAAATGGTAAGCTCTGTTAAACTGCAATATATATTTACCTCAAACTTTAGGAAGTACATAATACATTTGAGAAAACAGGCTAAGATGGAAAATACATTGCTCAATAAATAAATTGTGGAGCAGATGAATCTCATTACTTTGACCTTGAGTAAGAAGTCATTGGGAAATATCATCACTGCATTAGTACATTTAGTGCAGGAAGACAATGTCCCTCACACTTTACCACGCATCACTGAACTGTAACAAATGCTGACAGTTAGAGAGCATATCTCTAAACATTATGACACCAACTTAGTGACAGCTAAAGATGAAAGCTGAGCACAATCATTGTTTCATAGTAACTATCACAGGCATGGCTAGAAAATATAAAAATGAAATGATTTAAAGCATTTGGATAAACATCTTTAATTCTGGCAATTTGGGGGTGGGGAGGAAGGTAGGTGTATTTGTTTACTCTTTTACCATGAGCAATTTATCTTCAGTTCTTATGTATAATGCTGTCATAGGAACATCTATTTAAAAAACAGTGCTCAGTAACCTTGCTCCACCACAAAGCAATTCATGACAAAGGTCTTTTGCAATAGCAATAATGTTTGCATAATAGCTTCAAGCACCAAAAAATAAAAAGTGTGAAATACTACAACCATATCCCAAAAATTTCTTTACCATAAATTACTTTTTTCCAAAAAGCACTTCAAAAAGTTACTGTTTTATTTCTGAAATTTGTTACTTAAACACGTATTGTTAATGTAATATAGCATTCTCTTGTATCTGGAAAATAAAGTAGGTAAGAACAATTTCTAATAAAATTTTTGATTGAATATATTGAGCAAGAAGGAAATGTTTCCAGTGTAACACTAAATTAAGCATGCAGTTCCCATTAATAGTTTTGGCAGCTGTGCATTTAATTCTATGACTACCAGGTTGGAAATGTACATTCCTAAAATCAAATATGCAAAGCCTAAGTTGTATAACTGCTATCTGAACTTCTGCCTCTCAATTAAAGGGGCTGTGTGAAAAACATAACTGAAAAACTTATCAGACACTTGCAAAATGGCAATCCAAATAATTTCTAATAAATTTCAATTAATTCCACAACAGTCAATGTCAGGGAATGGATCTTGAACTTTTAACACATGGGGATAACATAAAATCAGATAAAAAATTCTATTTTCTTCTTTTTCTGCTCTTTTTCAGATGATTATATATGCGAATTTCTTGCTAGTGTAGTAGAGATCATGGCATTCAAATTTTTATTAGAAAAAAACTAAGTCATATAAGGGAAGGATAAAAGCAAAGTAAAGAGGGAGAGGGGTCTATAGTGGATGACTGTGGGTTTTTTTAATGGTAAGCACACGATGGCAACAACAACGGAAACCTGTATTAATGAAATTTAAAAAAAAGGAAAGGATGCAGATGACTGGACTAGAGGGAGCCTCCTACAATCCTGTGCTCTACCAACTGAGCTAGCAAGGATCTGAATATGAAGACTTTTTGGCTGTTTTGAATATTAAAAATTTTCTAATAATCATAGTCAAAAATGATTATTTTGACTAAACAAAAAAAATGTAAGCTATATAGTAACTCAGTCTGTAGAAATTAAGAATAATATGGAAATATTCAGCATAGTATAAAAAGACTGCTTATTTTGATGAATGAGATCCGCTAATATTTTGGCATGAATTTCTGTGTGTGTGTGTGTGTTTGTGTGTGTGCCTCCATATACATATGCTGAAAGTCACATCTGTTTATTTATTTTTACTGACCAATGACCTATTACAATGAAAATAAATGTATTTAATCTATGTAAAGGTATATCATTAAAACATTAAAATATCCAACTGGTAGACAGATGATTGATTGATAGATAGACAGATTGATAGAAAGAAAGAATATGCTAGCTGTAGACACAAACATTCCTATTATTAGTTGTTAAGTTTGTAAATCCCTCAAGAAGTAACCCTAATCCATCATCAAGATCTAACATGTCATTTGCACCTAAGTAAAGCAAATTACCACCCTCAAATGAAGTGGGAAACAACCATCATACTGTTCCCAGGGATCAGAACTGTTTTACCTGCTGAACAAAACATGATAGTAACATTGGACCTAGAAAAATTCTGTTGAGTCAAGGCATACTAAGGAGATAACAACTGCAGCAAGTAAATGTGAAGTTGCATAGCGAACATGGGAGACTGTAACAAATCTAAAAAGCATATAATGAACTCTAGAGTTATTGTAAAAAAAAAGAAAAGTGGAGCTAACAAGAGGATTTTGGAGATAAAACATGCCCCAAAAGTATTCAATATGAAATAGAGAAAAGAAGAAAAACTAAAGACAGTGCAAATAAAAAATCAATATGGGAGACACAACAAATTTGATAATTACATCAAAATACATCACCTAAACACTGCAACTAAAAATGTAGAAAGGAATTATTAGGTTGGGCAAAAAAAGAAACATAATCATACGCTGTCTATAAATTCTCCCTTTCAAATTAAAGAAATATCTATATTAAAAGAGATAAGGGGAAATGATATACCATGGAAATATTACATATAAGCTAGGTAGAGTGGATATATTAATATCAGAAAAAAATAGAATGCAGACCATGAGCTATTACCAAGAATAAAAAGGAACATTTCATAATAAGCTGTCAATGAATAAGGAGGTTTCCTCAATCCTAAAATTATACGTATACAACAATAGTTTCAAAATACATGAAGCAAAATTGACAAAACTTCAAAGGAGAAATTGACAAAACTGCAACTGTAGTTGAGTACTGCAACACTTTTGTCTCTGAATAATTAGAAAATAAGTAAGATTACAGAAGACTTGAAACCATGAAGATTAACTGTACTACTGTCAAGTAGACTAATTTACCCAACAAATAAATTACTTTCCAGCATATATTCATCGATGTAGATATAGATGATATACTAAGCCATAAAACTGGACTTGATAAGCACTGAAAGCATACGACATATGTGATATGAGCAACGAAAATTAAATTAGTAATCAATACTAGAGATATAACCAGGAAACAACACCAAGTACTTGGAAATTAAGGAATTTTTAAGCTACCTAATCAATGATCAAAGAGGCAATTACAAGGTGAAATAGGACATGTTTTGAAATAAATTAAAGTGATGTAGGTTTCCCCTGTTATCTGAAAGTAAAGTGTTCCTATTTGGTATAATTTGGTAGGTTGCTTTTTGGGTCTGAGAACACGTTAAAATTATTACATATGTTAGTGGTTAAAACATTTCCAAAAAATAACTTATCAAGTTCTGCTTTCAGGTATCAGGAGAAATCTGATATACAACATATCAAAACTGTAGGATACTCTGAAAGCAGAGAACAAAGAGTAGAAATGCAATGGGGGAAGGGATAGTATTTAAAACTATGTTCTGAAATACGTAGACATTCATGCAAAAAGGAAAAAAATGAACTTCAATCTTTACCTTATTTCAAAATTAACTTGAATTGCTCATACACTCAAACATAACACAATAATGAAATAATAAAACTAAAATACATTTTAGATATGTTGATGTACATTGCGCTGCACTCCTATCACCTTGTCTCCTTAAAACTGAGAATTTTTTATTATAATTATGGATATACTACTATTTTAACTAGTTTAAAAATTTCATTTGAATATCATTTGTATTTTAGAACCTAAGTGTTTTACAAGCTTAACTGAAATTCACAAGTCATTTTGGCAAAACAATGAGAATAAGAATTAATTTCAACGTTTCTATTGAGAAAAAGTTCCCAGCAAACACACAGGAAAAAGAATTGTCTTACTTTAAATATAATTTAATGATCTACCCTTTGGAGTATAAATGATGAAAATATTTTCCTTAAGTATTTAAACTAAATTAAATTTATTTAGGTTGAAATAATTTGTTCAACATTAGCTGTGAATACCAAAAGAATTTATTATAATGAAGGACAGTGGGTTTTGCAAAACTTTGGGTTGTTATTCATATTTACTGTCAACTAGACAAATAATGAATGCAACATAAATCAGTTATAACTCACACATAACATTAAATTTAACTTGATTTTCAGATACCAATACTGTGTGGTATTTTACCAAAGAAAGATTGATATTTGAAATGTATTATTTCTAATACTATACATTCAAGATAATATTATCCTTAAGCTAATATAATAGATTAATGATAGGAACTAAGAATTGCCTACGACCTTAAAACTTGACAAAGAAATTTTTCACATAAGACCGTATTTCCTATTGCCCATCATATTAGATGTCAATTCATCTTATTATCATCAGTCTCTAGCACTATCTTAACTAGTTCTACCTTTTACCCAATTCCAAACAAATCATTCAGTCAAAATATCTTCAAATTTAGTTCAAATAAAGGTGCCCATTCTTTGATTATTGCTGTTACTTCTCCATTATATTTTCCCATGTTATCTACTATAAAATGTTAGGTGAAAATATTAAGGCAGAAAAAAAAGCAAAAAGACTTTCCTCTTCATTTGTTACTCATTTTGCTTATATATGAATGCCATTACATTTACCCTAAGTTGGAAATAGGATATGGATATATATTTAAATGAAAACCAATGTCCATTGACTCAAATGAGAGTCAAGAGATAGATAAATCAGCTTTGACACATTTTCAAACACAAACACAATATAAATACAAACTATTACCACTGTTACCAACAGCAATTGTTACAGCTCGCTTCTGTTTTCTGGTTGCAAGAAAATAGAGAGTAGAAATAGCGACATAAACAAGAGGCAGTGCCATCTTTAGAACTGTGCTGGAGTACTTGTGCTCAGCGATTGTCTGAAATATGAGTGAAATGCTCAGTCCATTCAAGCATCTTCACAATAAATATACTGACATTTTGATTTCAGATTCCAATTATCAATCCTTAATCATTCATCACAATTCTAACCTTTCAAATTGAGCAAAGCATAACATTTCAAGTGAAGAATAAATTATAAAATGCTGAGTCATAACTATAAAAAAATGAAACAACTGCCATGTTGGTATTTTCATGTCTAAAAAGATTCAAATGAGTCAAATGTTACTGTGCTAGCTGAATCCTAAAGAAAATAAAGAGCCCTCCTACTCCATATAAGTATGAATGTAATATATAAATGTTCAAGGAAATGAAAAAACAAAACATTACTTTGCATAAACCTCAACTTTAAACAATTGCTTCAGTTTTCTAAACATAGCAAAATAATACTTGATATCTAAAAATGAATAAACACCTAGTAAAAGATAGTACACTGGACTTTAATACCTATTTTTTTTTATCACAAAAGATGTATTAAAGATCTCCTGGAAGTCTGCATTCAGAAAAAGGAGAAACATTTCATTTATATTTGATAGTTTCCATTTGGAAACTGCATTTACATAGATGATATTTTTGTCTCCACTTGCATACTTTTAAAGTAAAAAGAAAATAAAGGAGGAAGGAAGAGAGGTTAGGAAAGGAAGTTTTAATTAAAATGTCAGAATAGTCATCATTTTTGGAGAGGACTGTGATTGGGAGGAGGATGAGTGGACCTTCTATGGTGCTTTATTTCTTTATATGAGTGTTTATGGATGGTGGTTACTCACTGTGTGAAAATGTTTCAACTAATATAGTCTGATTTGTTTATCTTCCTCTATAAGGTTCATATCTCAATAGAAACTTCATCTAATAAAGAACTAATGAAGAGTTTTTTTTTTAATCAGAGAAATAATTGGTAAGCATCTGTGAAAAGTGAAGATGACTTAAGAAGGATGGCATGCACCTTCCAAGAACTTTGCTTTGATTTGGTCCACAAATCACCTGGTGACCTCTTTGGGCCTAAAGGATTTCATGGAGGTAGGTTTTGGGGAGAATCAATTTCTTATTCTATAGTTCTTAATAAGAGTGCTCATTCTGATTGAAATTAACTAAGATCCTTCACCTAACTAAAATTTTCAGAGTCCTCCAGCAAGGTTATTAAAGCAAAATTTCCTCAGAGAAATAAAAGGCCCCCCAAATCAGTTACAATTTAGCTCTAAAATGTAAATAATGTTATATTTAAAGAGGAATATGAAATACTAGGTAATTTTTAATTTATAATATATAATTTAAATGTGAAATCATGCATGGATATATCTAATCACATGAGTATAAATACAACAGTATTTAGAATCATGGGGCATTTTTATTTCATTCATATGTCAAGAATGGGGCTCTTTGTCTTCCTCTTCCAAAAAGAACCCTAAGTCACGCATAGTCATACAAAAATACAGTCCTATTACTTCTGAAAGATGAAAGGAAATATGAATGGTATGATAGTGATAGAAACAAATAAAAAAATATATATATTTGTAATTGTATTGACCAAATAGTATAAAGTTTATTTTCTAGCAAGGTATAAAATCTAATCTTCTGCATCATTTAAGTAATTTATATAGAGATAGACATTTGAACAAAATAATCACATGAAATCAGGAAAAATGTAAGGTAAGCAATTAAATCTTCAATTACTAGGAGAAAAATTTTTACTTTATACAACAAAGTTACCCATTTAACAAAAATCTCAGAATGATTATAAGAAAGTGACTACATCAGTTTTGTGTCAATGTAGATTTCAGACATAGCTGTTAAACTCCATCATTAAAATAGAGATGGGTGGGAATGCTTATGATGTTGGTTAAAATATTACATAAATTTTCATGTATATAATGATACTACTATATACCACACATATCAGGTGTATGTGTATATAGACATACTTGGTAAAGTGATGACATTATGACTGATGTGTGTTATTTTTAAATTTTACTTTAATAATTTATTATTTTTCAATAAAGCATAAACTTTTAAAACTAGAACACTAATTTATGGCTTGCTATCTCAGTGCATACCAATGCAATACTTAAATAAATCTGTTAGTTATCTGTTACAATAAGAGGTTTAGAAACACTTGACTTTCTGAGGTGAACCATGGAATAAAAATTAAAACCAGATCAATTAAGAGTTTATAAATCAAACTCTTTGCTCAATGAATTTTATGGACTGCCATGCATATAGATACTTGTAATATTCTAAAATGACAAGTAAGCTAAAGTTTCTAATGTGTTAAGTATTTTCCAAAACAAAAATCATATAGTTTCATTCAGAAGCTAAAAGAATTTCAAGGATATTGATTTTTCAGATTCACAATAATCCATTCATCCATTCATTTCAGATTCACAATAATCCATTCATTTTCAACAACATAACCAGTCCAGGTACGAAATAAATCTTTAACTCCATGATAGCAAGAAATCACCTTTCTTGTAAGACTACTAAATGTGGCAGTAAGCCACACAAAATTTTCTGAAAATTTAAAAATAGTTATTTTGACATTATCATTTCATTCAACTGTAAGTTGTTGACTGATACAAAGAAAAACAGATCAGGTTGATTTCTTCCTACAGCAGATAAAATTGTTGATCACAAATATTCCACTTGTCACCCATCCCTTATTATCCTTCGTGTCCATTTGATTTTGGGCTTGATCATGTCACTTGCTTTGGTTACTGAAATGTATGGATATGGGGGGCACATGCCACGTCCTTGCAGAATTTTAGGTGTAACTGCAGTTTGCCTGCTCTAATCTATTTTACTCCCCTTTACCATAACAGCGTATCATCTCAGATAGAAGTTGCACCTGCAGTCAGTCTTAGGATGAGATGCAGATTCTCATTCAATCTGATACCCGGAACAGGGGCACAGCAAACGTGTAATGTGTAGGGACTATGTGGTTGTAAACAACCAATTCACAAAAGACAATGTTTTGATATGAACTAGTTAGCATTACTAAAAATGACACACTAATGCAATAAAGTGGTAAATACAGAAAAGAACTGTCTTGTTTTCAATAAGAGATGAAAAAAGAATAAAGAGGGATCAGTAATTCTTCGGTTTAGCATGACTTTCATTAAAGTCTGTGTTTGGATTAAGCTGCTCCCCCGTAAATCCAATCAATTCATCAAAATGTCTTAGGAGACATGGATCAAAAATATATACCAAAGAAGCCTTTATGCCATCAAGTGCCACCAGAATGAATACGCTTGTGTGTATATGTGTGAATGTGTGTGTATAGGTGTATGGATAGATGGGTGTCTGTATTATATATGTATATGTCTGTATATGTAGGTAATCTCTGCAAGAACAGTGACAAACAAACTCATTCACAGTTTGAGACTCAGACACTAAGGAGAGCAGCTTCTGCAATGCCCTCTTCAGATGTGGCCAAGCCAGATAATAGAGCCAGGGACAGAGCTAAAGGTCAAGAGTTGTGGACAAGGGAGTTGTTTAGAAAACACAAGCAAAGATTTCCTACTCGGAGGGAAGGAGACGATGAAACATCTGACCAAAGGGAGTGCAGAAATGCTTTGTTCAGGGCCAATTGCTGCCTCTATTCTTCTCTTTCATTATGGTTTTCCTATTGCCTTTCACCACTGAATTGAATGTGGAGAATGAGGGGACTAGATAATTTGCATTTCGACTTCAAGGTCATTAAACAATTAGATGAGACATTCATGTTTCTCCCTTGAGGAAGGAGCTGGGCAGTGAGTATATTATAAAAGATGGCAAGTTCATATTTGTGATAAACTCGATTGTAACAGATTTTCTTGTTCACGAATCCTTCTCTTTCCCTTTCCCCACTCCATGGGAGGAGTATACTCTCTTTCATACTTACTTACTTGACTTTATAACACAAGCAATGGAAAGTATGAGAAAAATATTAAATATCTTCCAAGGCAACAATAATTAGGCAACTAAAGGTTGATACAGATAAAGAAAGTAAAATGCTTAAAGCACTGAAGACCATGATAAAAACAGGGTGACAGTGAAGATACAAGTCTGTTCGACACGATGAACAAAAGTACAATTCATAAGCCAGAATAAGGCTACTAATCTTGTTAGGATATGCATTCATGTAAAATTAGTCTCTGCATCTCTGTCTGAAAGAAGCACTTAGACCTTTTTAATTTTGTGGCCTATGGCACTAAATGATTGTAGTCACTTAACAATCAGACCCTTTACAATTCAGATTTATTCTTTAAAGCTGGTAGAATCAATACTTTCAATTTAACTCGCACAACAATGAGTTCATTTCTTTTGCTACAGTATGTTCTATGCTGCGGATTTCACGGGGCTGGAAGAGGCTGCTCTATCAGAGCTATTTTACAGAGAAACAACAAAAAGCTGTGTCAGCTATAATTTAGTTTCACACAGAAAATGATAAGCAGTAGCAAAGGAGATGGTCCACTGCCAAATGGGCTGTCTGCTAGACTGCGGCCCACCACGGACTCGCGGCCCCCCACTGGAAGGTTAACAGCATCATCACTCATCAATACCTGCTCGTACATATTTGATTTAAAAGACTTTGAGAGAAAAAACCTACGGGCTACATAAACAAACTTAAGTCAAAACATTGCCATTCAAAGTTACAATCAAATTGTTAAGTTATTAAGTTTTTGTCAATAAAAATTATCACCAAGAGATAGCTACACGCGGGTAGAGACAACCTCAGTCCAAGAAATACTTTTTCCTAAACTTCAAGTAATAAAGAGAAGGAAACTTCATTTATCATTTTGAAAGGATTTATAAGTGATTTTTACATATAGGACCAGCTGTGTGAGGTCTGGAGCTTTCACATAATTACTGTCAAAGGGCCAGATACTGAAATATGGTCCCTGTGACAATTCAATGTGTTTCTTTCATTAAGCAAATGAGAACCCAATGACAAATCAAGGATATAATGATAAAAGACTGAATAAATATGAAAATCCCCTACAGATCTAGGCAGCCCTTTAGAAAAATAAGGACTTGTTGCCTTTAAGATTATTGTTCAGAGTAATTGATTTTGAATCAATTTAAAATCTAAATTGATTTTAGATCATTTAAGTACTACTGCAGTGCTATATAAGTACTAATCAGTACACACAATTCCTTGATGTTATTGACAGAATATCACTTATGTTTATAGATCAGAAGCATGTTAATAATCTTTAAAGAGATTTTACTATTTTAATAATTTATGTAATACTGATGGCCTAATTTTATCCTAAATCATTCATATTCCCCAGTATCCACCAACACAACTCATAGATAGGCAGTTTTCCTTTACTTCTTACTTTGCTTGCCATTGCTCACAGATACTATTATTTAATTTACCCTCAGCTAGAATAACAAAGTCATTCTCACCACTCATCGCCACTGGTCCAATCACCTCCTATAAGGCTCTACATGGGAAGTGCAACAAATGTAAAGGAGAGCAGCTACAGTTGTTTTAAGCCTACTTAAATTACATCAAGGATGTTTGCAAATATATAGTTGCAGCAAATAGATATCATTAACATACAGAAAGAAAAAAGGCTCCTAACACTAGTTGGAAAACACTAGAGGAATGGGAAATGGCTATATGATCAACAGGAAAGAGAGAGTAAAAGCGCACTTTAAACGATGCTGAAAAAACACTCCAGATGTTGGCAACATTAAACCTTCAGACACTCATAATAATAAATGCCACAATGTACACAGAGTTTGCTTTTCAACTTAATCCTAGTTAAGACAAAATTCTGACACTATTTCCTGCTTCACTGCAAATGAACATGAACATTCTTTAATGAAATGCATTCTGTTTTAAAGGTTTTACTATGCACCTAATTGCTCAGATCTCAGTTCTAGTTTAGTAAACAAAACAACTTGAAAGTGAATGGCACATTAACAATATACATTGTCTAAAACTCAACATTTAGTAGAAAAAGATGAATATGCATTATATGCTCTACTTAAATCACTTTCCAAAAATCTAATGGTTTGAAATAATATGTTATGAGTTCTTGAGATGAAGAGTAATTAAATACTTTCCACTAAAGGTCTTGTTAATAAATGATGCTGGGAAACCGGACAATCACATGCAAAAAAAAAGGAAACTGGATAACCAACACCATACAGAAAAATCAGCTCAAAATAAGTAAGAACCATGGATGTAAGATCTGAAACTGTAACATACATTGAAAAAACATGGTGTCACTTACGTGTGGCATGCAAAGTAACCAGACAAAAGGTCACATAAACCAAAATAAAAAGCTACCCTTTGAAAGCAGACTATAGAACTGAGACATTCAGTACCTATAAATTGGCCTTGCATGCACGTTTTACGTAAATTTAGTCATACAATATGTAATTTTGTCGGTGGCTTCAATCACTTATATTTTGCTTGTTATTTTACTAGGAAATGGATAATTGACTTGTTTTCTCTTTTTGGGCAATTATGAGTAATATTACTATAACCACTCACATACATGTCTTCGGACAAATATTTTTCTTTCTTTCCTTTGAACCTATACCTAGGAGTGGATTTATTGGGCCATGTGGTAACTCTATGTTTAACATTTGAGAAACTGACAAATTGGTTTTGCAAAACAGTTGCACTATTTAAATTCCCATCAACAGTGTTTGAAGGTTCCAACTTCTCCACATCTTTGGTAACACTTGTAACTGTCTCTCTTTTCTCATTGTGGCCATCCAAGAGGGTGGGAAGTGGCATCTCATTATGACATGTATGCTTACTATTTTTTCCTTGTGGCAAAATGTATATGCCAAAATTCCTCTCAATTATTTTTAAGCAAACAATACAATAGTCTTACATTTACAGTGATATGCAATAATCATCACTATCTAGTTCCAGTATTTCTCACCATCCAAACAGAAACTCTACCCATTAAGCAAGAGTTCCCTTTTCCCATCTCATTGTTTTGACTTGCATCTCGCTAATGGCATTGATGTTGAATATCTTAACGTGCTCACAGGACAGTCATATGTATTCTTTGGAGAAGCACCTAGCCAAAACTTTTGTCCATTTTTAAATTGGGCTATTTGTTGCCTTACTGAATCATAAAGTTTTATTTAAATATTTTCTGGATACTAGATGTTTTCCAGGTATGTGACTGGCGAAATATTTTCTCCATTTTATAAGTTGCATTTCATTTTCCTAATGTTGTCTTTTTATTTCAATTTTATTTTGATTTTATTTCAATGACGTCCAATTTGTTGCTTTTTTCTTACTACTTGTGCTTTTGGTGATTTATTTACACTAAATTCAAGATTTGTTTCTATGGTTATTCAAAACGCTTTATCGTTTTAGCTCTTACATTTATAACTATGATCTACTTCCAGTTAAAATTTTTGTATGATGTGATAGAGGAGCCCAAATTCATCTTTTTTTGCATCTGGATATCCAATTGTCCCAGAGCAATTTGCTGAAAAGACATTTTCACAACTGAATTGTCTTGGCACCTTTGTGAAAAATCAATTGAGCATAAATGTAAGAATTTATTACTTAACTCTCAATACCATTAATCTACAGGTCTGTCCTTATGCTGGTACCATATTATCTTCATTACTGCAGTTTTGTAGGACATTTTGAAATCAGGAAGTGCATGTCCTCCAATATTATTTTTTTTCTTTTGGCTCCTTTAAATCTTTTGCATTTTCACATGAATTTTAGAGTCAGCTTGTGAAGATCTTCAAAAGGTCAGTTAGGATTGTGCTGAAGCGGTACATAACTTTAAGAGGTACACTCACTTATACGTAAAGTATAGAGTAACCAAACCAATAATAAACTCTGGACATGTGACTGCAAAACTGAGGGAGAGGGTGGTGGGGTAGAAGCGGGGAAGGAGAGGAGCCCAGTGGACCAAGGTGGGGATTGCTGGGGCACTGGTGGTAGGCAGGATGTGAAAGTATTCATTCGTAGAAGTTTAAACTTATAACCCCAAAGCTAACCCACATGACACAGCAGCCCTCTCCTGTCTTGCCTTCTCCCTCAGCAGTGTATTTCAGAAGATCCGCCTATTCTGCTCCCCACTTTGTCTCTGGTGAATCCTCCCTGCCCCTGAACCCCTGGCCTGCACCCTAGTTCTATGCAAAATAAATAAATAAAATGTTTGGGGGGAAAATGAGGAATTGCAATGTGCTACTTACAACCTGTCAAAATGCAGCAACTGTGCTATTAGAAAACTAGCAGCTAAAAGACAAGCCCACATGAGAAAAAATTAAGTCCTGAGCCAAAAGCCTCTGCTGAGTCTTAGCCTGTGGCTAGTTTATATTTAAGCCTCTTTCAAGATGCTCCAGCCCCACTGGAGCTGCATCTACTGACACCACATGAGGAAGCGATGTGCTATTTCTGCTGAGCCCTGCCCAAATTGTGAGCAAATGAGAGTTTCATTTTAAGTCATGTTTTGGGATGGTGTGAAACAATTTAGTGGCTGAAGCAACAATACACTATCTCTCACAGTTATGTGTGTTACCTGGGAGGTCGGGCCCCGCCAGTGTTGGGCCCCACACTGGGATGGCTGCAAGCAAGCAAGGCTCAAATGAGAACTCACTTGGATTGGAAGGCCCCGCACACAGGGAACCCCTTTCTCATCTGGAGACCTGACTGGGGCTTCGTTGAGCCACTGACTAGTGTGGTGGTTCTGCTCGATATGGGCCTCCCCATTAGGAGGTCTTAGTAGATGGTGTTCAGGGTCCAAGGAGTCTTTCACTCGGAAGCTTCCAAGACCGAAGGACGCCTTAGGTAAAAAAGTAGGTCTCAAACTGGGGAAGAGTTACTCCAAACACAGCTGAGTAGAGAGGGCAGCCAGGCCGCCATTCTGGAGTCAGTGCAGGAGGAAGCACACAAAGGCCTGAATATCTGCATGGATGGCTCGCTGGGGGTCCCCCAAGTAGCAGTCTACAAGGAATGTAAACAGACAGCCACAGTATTTCTAGATGAAAACATTGGTGATTCCGTTCTAGTGATGGAGTAGGCATTTTTCCTGTGACTCAAACTCAAGAAGCCATAAAAGAGAAATTTCATAAATCTGATTATAACAAATATAAACAACAGCTTCATTTAAAAGCTGGTAAAAATATTTACAATTTACTAGCGAGAAAAGCTAATCTTCCTAAGTATAAAGTTTCCAGAAACAGAGAAGGAAAAAAATCAACAATTTACTTTTAAAAAATGGACAAAGAACATGAACGGTTCACCAAAAAATTAAAAATAAATAACCCTGAAGCACAGGAAGATATTCTTGACCTTACTCTTATTCAAGAAGTACAAAGCAGAACCACTTGAATTGCCATTTCTCACTTTTCCATGGGCAAAAAATCTAGTTTGACAACGTCCCATTCCATTGGTGGGAAACAGCAGTGGCAAACTGTAAAAGCTATAAAAGTTACAAATGTAATTACCACTAAACCAGCAATCCCACTTGGAATTTATACTCTAGTTGTAATGGCAACACATACAAAATGATCTATGCGTAAGCTCCAAAGACTTGGGGGAAGAGAACCCATTTATTGTGGCTACATAAACAAGTATAAACCCTACTATGAAATGCTATGTCCATGTAAGAAAAGGAATAGAGCTCTGATGTGCAAAGATACTCATGCTATATTGTTAAGTGACAAGAGTGATGTGTAGCAAAGAGTACAGAGCATAGTTCTTTATTCTGTCTTTTTCAGATTTTTAATATTTCTGACATTCTGATGCACTTTACCATCAATGACCTGACACAGTTTAATTGCCAGGATTCTTTTTGCTTGTTGATACATAAAAATGTTATATTACAATGCATGATGTTTCCAGTTTGAGGAAATATGGAAATACACTGTGTAAGAAATTAGGCAAATTAGCTCACATATTTGCATTTGTTGAAATTTACATAAAAATTGGAAGGACACAGAAGAAACAGGGCTGGGGGACCTGGGGGTAAGAGGAATACAGCTGCAGTGAAACATCTCAATTTATATATTTTTATTTTGCCCTCACATTTGAACTATATAAATGGACTGCTTATCTTAAAATTAAATTTAATCAGAATTGAAACTTACACATAGAAGTCAATTTAAAAATTTGTTATAGTCTACATTTTCTTTTTATGCCACATCATATATTCTTGCTAAGAAAAAATCTGAGTAGAGCTTTCTATTCAGGATCTAAATTCTGGCACTGAAACTTAGGGTAAGGGCTAGTCCCCCCAGACAGGAATGTATATGTTTTACGGTCAATGCTAATGGAATATATTGCTACCAAAATGACATTGCTAGAATTTAAAATCTCAAGCACAACAAAAAAGCCAGAACATGGCTTTTTGGATACCCTGTCTTCAGTGAATGTACTTTATTATCTTTCATGCTCCTGTACTGAGATTATTAAGTTCACATTCGATATTAAATTTTTGGCTTAAAAAAGATGACATCAACTAGAATTTGTTCCATTTCTTGTGAACTTCAATACTGAGAAAGGATTTACCATGCTACCTTTTTTTCCTCTCACTCAAATAATACAGATCACCCACAATTTAACAGCCAGCACAAATCGTGCCGGCCACTTTCTATGCATGACAATAACCTCTGCCAGACGTGATTCCATGTGCCCACACTCATAAAAAGTTATTCTGCTGTTATCGTTAACTGCCAGCTTTCAGCATCAAAGTCACCTTCATTTGAAATCCAACAAACATTTATCTTAAGAAAAAGTCTAAGCACAATAATGAGGCATATTAAACAGAGTAACAACTAGATAAAGGATGAAAGCGTTCAGGCAGTCACCAAATATTTCACCTATCAGGTGGCAGGACCATAAAAGGTTTTATAAAGGTTAAACAAAAAGTAATCACAGACATTGGGATTCTTACTTATTATGCATTATTCTCCTTGCAAGCACTCTCTGGAGAATTATTTGCTTTTCACTGTTATTAAAAAACCACCTAGCTGTTCACTAATGAGCTGGTAATTTGCTAATTAGGAAATGTGAAAAATGAATAAATCTTAACAAAATAAGGAAAAATATGTTTCTGCATTGATCTAAAATTTCACATTAACAATGAATTTCAATCAGTATAATTTTGAATTAAGAATATATTGTTTCCCAACAGAGAGAGCAAAATAAAATGAACCATAAAAATTCTTAATGTTTCAATAGGTGGCTTTTATGCATAATATCCCTGATTGACTCATCTGATATATACTTTTCATTAAGACATATTTTTTGTTAAAAGAAATCCATCAAAATTAAATGGAAAACAAATTTAATTAGTGAGACCCTAATTTTTTATTTAATCTCTGAAAAAACTGAGATGCTTTCATCTGCAAAAAACAAATTACCCCAATATATTTCAGACAATTTTTAAACACAGTACTTCATTTTACCACATATATTAAAAGAAAAAGGATAGTCTAAAAAAAAGCATTAACTCTAATTTGTAAAATATTAAGATTACTACACTTTGATCCAATATATTAATAGGTTGATCATCATCAATGAGTCACAGAAGTTTCCAGCCATCACAAATTTCTATATTCACTCTTGGAAAACCTGAGCTTTTCGGTTTTAAGATAAAACACAGAGTTGCTTCCCCCTTATCAGGCAATTGCTGAAC
Source organism: Scalopus aquaticus (assembly GCA_004024925.1). Taxonomy (NCBI): domain Eukaryota; kingdom Metazoa; phylum Chordata; class Mammalia; order Eulipotyphla; family Talpidae; genus Scalopus; species Scalopus aquaticus. Next base: position 88,633 of record PVIJ01005276.1, read on the forward strand.
ATTGTGTGTTACATAAGAAAGATGTTCTTAACAAATACTTAGAGTGATGTGGCCGACAGGAAGATACACACTTTACATGCCTTCTCCAAAACTAGACATATTTCAGCTGCTATTTGTTGGGGTATGGTTCCCTGCCAACCAGTGGGTTACAGAATTGTCAGTGCCCTCACTCCTGGGCATTCTCTAGGGATCTGAGTCAGAGCCCGTGGGCAGGTACCTACACTCACATTCGGCCTTACCTGTACACCTCAATGTGTCTCACAAATGTGTCCTTTCAACGTGTACTCTGACATGAAATAATAGCCAGGGAGGTATATTACGGTATGAATAGCTTTACTTCTAAATATGTTTTTAAAAAAACACAATACTCAAATACTTTGGCAGTTTCTCTTGCTCCTACTGACTGATAAAATAACCTACAGTGTTCTACAGTGGTTATAGTTCAGCTTCCTTACACACTCCATCCAGACTTCTCAAATATTCATAGTGGGAATACTGTGTCTCAATGATCTCATTTAGCAACCCAACTGTCCTAAAATAATAGTGCATTTTAATTAGATTTTGCATTTCAAAGCACTTTCTATAAAGAAAACAATTTTATGCGACTTATATCAATACTCTAAGATAAAAGAATAGCCAAAGGTTATATGTAAATTACTAATTATCTAAAGGAAGCAAAACTGATTTACTGCTTAATTCATGTTAGCTCATCTGTTAAGCAAATAACTATTTTGAAAATAAAAAACTGTCCACATCTACTTGAGATAAATGTTTTATATTCAATGATATAATGCAAAACCCGTTCTAAAAATAATGTATTTTTCTCATACTGATTGAAAACTATAGACCTTATAAAGAATTGTTAAAATAGTTATGTATGGTTTTTGAAAGTCAAAGATAATGTAATTACAGAATTCATTGGAATCCACAGTGTCAGTACTTCAGAATGTATTAAGAAAAAATAAGAATATTTTTAGTAAGGTACTTTAAAAGAAATAGACTAGGGTCATGCTAACCTGTATTTATTGAAATCAATGCTATTTCATAGTATAACTTGGCACTTTAAAGAAAATATACTTTATACTAGAAGAAATATGTAATAAGTGAGCAATAATTAAAAATAAGGATAATCAAAAGGAGCATTTCAAATATAAATGATTTCTGAATTTTTAGTTATAATTTATTACTAATTTTTATCAGTAAGATTATTATTAATAATTTTTACTATAATTTAGTACTTTACTTGAAAATACTTGCCATGTGTAGATTTTTTAATCTGGTTACTATTTTACCTTAAACTACTAACAGTTGGAAAGTCTGTACTTCAGAAGCACTCTATCTCATGTACCAAAGAAAGAAGTTAAGGCTGAGACAAGAAAATACAAACGGTTTAAATGTACTAGGTGAAGGGCCTCCCTGGTGGCTCAGCAGTTAAGCGCTGCACTGTGGAGCTGTCGGCAGGGGCGACGCGAGTTCGACACCTGGCCGAGGAGATTCCCACATGGTGCGGCAGACCTCTCCTGCCTTGCCCACTGCTACCTCAGCAGTGTGTTTCCGTCGATCTGCCTGTTCTGCTCCCCACTCTGTCTCTGGTGAAACTTCTTGCCGCCCCATGCCTCTGGCCTGTACCCCAGCTTGTATGCATAAATAAATAAATCTTTAACAATAAATAAATAAATAAATGTACTAGGTGAAGATCACCACTTTAGTGCCACCATCTGCATCATTCTTTTTTTTTTAATTTTTTTTAATTTTTTTTTAATTTTATTTATACATACAAGCTGGGGTACAGGCCAGAGGCGTAGGGAGGAGAGAGGGTTCACCAGAGACAGAGTGGGGAGCAGAACAGGCAGATCAGAAGTACACTGCTGAGGGGAGCAGCGGGCGAGGCAGGAGAGGTCTGCCGCACCATGCGGGATTCTCCCCGGCCGGGCGTCGAACTCGCGTCGCCGCTGCCGACAGCTCCACAGCCCAGCGCTCAACCGCTGCGCCACCGGGGAGGCCCCATCTGCATCATTCTTTAACACAACAAAAAGGTACAGATGTAAAATCACGTAATGTAATGACTATAAAACTATACAGTATTTCTATATCTACAAAACTATTTACATGTAATTATTTTTTAATTTAAATGAAAGAAAAGTTGCAGAAAGCAATTTTAATATTTTCACTTAATTCATCATTTTTCAAAGATTACAACAGGGTCTAAAGCAGTTTGCCAATATTTTAATTTAACTATCCAAGATTATAATTTAGCTTGCTGTGCCTTAAATTTCTTACTGAGATCCTTAGTAATTTTCCTTCTGTGACTACTATAAACTTTAGTAAGAGCCTTGAGTTTTGAGAGGTACTCCACTGAAGTGTAGTTTTAAGAATTCTTAAAATTACACAGTTAGAATAGTATCCAGGAACTGGTACAGAAATCTCTTTTTAAGAATATTCTAAGCACATGACTCCACTGTAGAAATAAATAACAAATAAAAGAGTGAAAAAACGGTTAAAATGTGATGTACTATAAAAATAGTTTCTACACCTTGACTAGCCAGATATTTAGATGTAGCATAGAGAACATACTAGACGCTAGTCATCTAGTAGCTTTAAATAAAATGAAAGTGACTCTCCCTTTTAAACTTCCTTTTTCTTTTTATTATTGACAAACTAGATAATTGTAAATGAGAAGCAAACATGGAGGACTTCAAGGAACAGATGCAATTTACTTGCTTTGTTGTACTATAATAATTAAGATTCCATTCACATTACAAAACACCAGAATTAAGTAACTGGATAATATGTGTGATTTTTCTAAGTTTAATAAACTATATGGTTGCTTTGTCTACATGATTTGATCAATTCATTTATGTACTGTACAGGTGGAAGGATTGGTTTTGGATTGAAAGATGGATAAGATTTTTATCCCCCACCAAAAAAAAACTGTATCTATTAGTAATCACTCACATATGGCCCCCAATTCTTCCTACCCATCACCAAACCAGTTTAAGGAAACCATGAATTTCGTTAGATAAAATCTATAGATTTGCTTAATGTTGTCAATGGCATCAAGATTAACCCACTGTTACAACATGAATAGTAATTCATTTCTTTTTAATAATATTCCTCTTACATATATACCACATTTTATACATCCATTCATATGATGATGGATATTTGGGATTTTTCCACTTTTGGGTTATTATAAATAATAAATGCCTAAGGGCTTAATCCTCTTCTCATGGAGATCCTGTTCATTTCCATGTCTTTAAGTATGATCTATATACTGAGACTCCCACATTTGCCTCTTCTGCACAAGTTTCTTTATGTAAGCCAACTCTTGCCTCTCAATGTATTTAAGTGAGTGTCTAATAGAGGTCTCAAATTTAACATGTAAACTTCTATCCCCAAACCAATTTTATTTGCAATCAACTTCATCTCAGTTGATAGCAACATGTTATTTTTACAGTTGTTCAATCCAAACCTTGAAGTCATGTCCTATTTATAGTCTTCTGCAGTCATGCTTCTCGTTCAACTAATCCTGCTATCTTCAAAATATATACATAATATGATCATTTTTTTGCCATTTTCCCTACCGCCTTTTGATCTGAGTCATCACGGTCTTTTAACAGGTTATGACAGCAAGCTCCTAACTAGTGCCCCTGTGTCTTTTCCCAATATAGGAGCAGAATTATCAGTTTAAAATGAGATCTCTTTAACTCAAATCACTTAACCCCTCTGCTGAAAACCCTTCAAGATTTTCCCATCTCGCTAAGAGTAGAAGCCAAAGAAGAGTTTTAATGCCAATGGTGTACATTAGAAACAACTGTGGCATTTAAAAAGAGACACATCAAGCTGCACCTCAAAGAAATCCTGATTTATAGGTTCAGGTGGGATAGGATAGTGGAGTGGACATGGATATATATAAAAATATGGTTTAAGATACACAGGTGGTTTTAAAAGTATGCTGGATTTAGACTCCCTAGAGTGGATATGGAGGAGAGAGAACCAGAGTATACAGGAATGTTTGTTACTAATATTAATGCATAGTTGCCGGAGGCTGGCTCCAACAGATGTCTCAGGTCGGGTCCCGGGGAGGGTGGAGAAGGCGTCGGCGCAATGGGGAGAAGAGAGGAGCAAGTGAGAGATAGCATACACCAGAGAGTGTGATCAGGCTGTTCCACTTTATTTCCCAGACAGCAGGGTTTTTATTTCATCAAAAGTAGGCTAGTAAGCATAACTTTAAAGAAAATTTAATTACAGACAATGGTAGAGTGGTTACAGATATTCAGATACATAATCAACTGCATACTTTGAGGAGAATCAAGGAACTTCTGGAAAAATGTCTATTGTTTGATGTAAATTCCAGTAAGGTACAGGACATAATCTTCCACCTTTGCCTTAGGCCTAGGGTCAAGGCTGCTGTCTAATACCTAGTGTCTGAAACTAAGACCTTAATCAAAGAAACCATCTTATGCTAATCTCTGGAGCAAATAATCTAAGGGACTATATGCTGATTTTTCGAGGCAAGGAAAGAAAATAGGGGAAGGGAGTAAATGTTCTTTGTTTTAAACATTAACCCTTGACCGGGCAAGGACACTTCACTATCAGAAGGGCATCTTGGTGCCTGGACCTAATCATATGGTTTTAGGCAATGAGAAAGGCTAGTGCATGCAGGCACAGTGGAGAAACTTAATTATTGTTCTCACCTGAAATTACAGGAATATTATAAATTGTTTGCGAGCAGAAATATTGCATCCTGACTTTTATAGGAACACTTTCTTGAAGGCCCTTAACCCATAAGGTGACCTTGTCAAACCAATATGGGCCAATCTAGGCCACGACACATAGTATAATGCTAAATATTATTTATATGACATATCAACAATAATAACAGCCAACATCTGTTGAAGTCTGATAAGTAAAAGGCAGTAGGGTGAGGACGAAGCATGCCTTAATTCACTTAGGACTAAAAACCTTATAAAGTAAGTATTGATTTTAAGATACATTTGTTTTCACATTTTAATATCTCTGAAATCCGATGTATCTTACAATCAATGGTATTGTACAGTCACTGCTAGCCAGATGGCAGTTATAATATAGATGCCACTGGCTGCAGACACAGATTTGATTATTCTAGTCAGAAATGCTATGTGAAACAAATAAAACACTTTTACCTGAATCACAAAGTGACTTATGAAACACTGTGCAAATGTCAACAAGTTTTAGTAAAAGATTAACCAACTTATTGGTTTTCCTCCTACTTTTTTGGGAATGTATATGTGTAAACAATATAGAATAAAATACATATCTTAGTAATCTACAAAAATGGTTTCAATCAGTATAAATTATTCTTAGTGGTAAAAGAGCACTGTGTCACAGTTTAATTGGCATGTTTCTTAGTGGTATATTAAATAACGATTGTTTCAAAATATTACATGAAATACAGCATATTCCCCAAATACACACACACACACACACACACACACAATGTAACACATGCATGTGTGTTTGCGTATGTGTGTGTATAAAACAGACTCATATTGTGAGCTGCGAATCAGTGAATCAAACATGTTCAAACTCAGGCCTCCCTGGTGACACAACGGGTTAAGTCAGCACTATCAAGCTATCCACAGCCACTGCAGTACAAGTTCCATCTCCGGCCAGGGAGATTTCCACATGGCGCATCAGACCTCTCCTATCTCACCCGCCGCTCTCCTCAGCAGTGTATTTCGGTCAATCTGCCTGTTCTGCGCCCCACTCTGTTTGGTGAGTCTTCTCACCCCCCCACACCTCTAGCCTACACCCCAGTTCTTGAACACATAAACTTTTTTTTAAAATGTTCAAACTCAAGCTCTCTTTGAAATTCTGTTCAGAGAACTTGAATTTTAGAATCTGACAATTTAAAATTATAATTCTTCATTTACTAGTTATAGACATAGAACATAGCACTCAACTTTCCTCAAAGTCTTAAATAGCTAAAAATAATATATATATCTTCTAGAATGAGAATTGAATGCTATTTTTGCAAAATGTTTAATTCCAAAATATTAGGGGTCATGTTTTCTATGCTTTCCTACAATGTAGTTAATTGTGTTATGAAGTAACACAATCATTCTTCTTTAGCAAATAATAAGCCCAGAGTCCAGAGATCATTTTGACAATCTCTTAAAATTTCCATGCAGATGTGTCTGTGCATAAATTCCTTTGAATTGAATACCCAGTAGGGCTATTACTTGATCATATGGTATGTATTTTTCATATTTTGAGGAACCTCCATCTTGATTTCCTGGGGACTGAACCAGTCTACCTTTCCACTAATAGTGGGAACATATCCTCTCCAACACTTGTTTCTGGTCTTTTTGACATGGGCCATCTCACAGGTGTGAGCTGGTGTCTCATTATGGTTTTGATTTGCATTTCACTGGTGGTAAGTGATGATAAGCATTTTTTCATGTACCTGCTGGCCATCTAGCTATATGTCTTCTTTTGAGAACAGCCTGTTTAGCTGTTCTGCCCATTTTTTGATTGGGCTTTTTTTCTCTTATTTTGAGTTACATGAGTTCTTTTTATATCTTAAATATCAGGGCCTTCAGATGTATGATGTGCCAATATTTTCTTCCATTTAGTTGGGTTTCTTTTTGTTTAACTAATAGATTCTTTCGCTGTGCAGAAGCTTTTTATTTTCCCACAGTCGCAATTGTTTTTATTAAACAAACCCCAGAAATCTGACTGTAGAACTGCAAGTAGAGGCTTGTGCTTCTACTTGTAGAGGCTATAAGACAGGCAGGAATGACAGAAAAATGCTCGTGAAGAGGGCACAATGGACTCCAGCAGAGGGCAGTGGTGCCTGCTGGTGGTCGTGGTGTGGGGACATGCATCTAAGGAGGTGGAAGCCTACACTTCTGAACCACATACAGGGTAGTAAACCAATTTATAGTGTTATTGGGGGAATTAAAGAATGTGTGTCACATTTTCACTCGTATTAATCAATTCTAACATTAAATGTCTTCATTGTAAGGAATAAATATAATGCTTTGATGGGTTTGATGCCTATTAAAAACTCAAATGTCAGTTTAAAAACGATTACTGAGTATGACAGTATTTCAAGACTCCTTTGAACAAAGGTTTTTATAATGTAATAACTCTCTAAGTTTGATTGTTCCATTGAAACTAGATGTTTTCAATACCTCTGTAATAAGCACAAGCTAAATGAACTCTCATCCTAATAGCGTATTATACTATTTCTACTGATCAGTAGCCACTTATTGTTCCCATTCTTAGCATAGACCACCTGAAAACTTTCATATTTTAATAAGTTTATCATACAAATGAGTCTGGAGCTCCTATATGAAGAGGTAATTATAAAATTGAAGTCCTTTGTAGTTTCATTTTTGTGTTTTTAAGAGCCCCTGAATTCTCAAGGGTGTTATTCAAAAGGCATAACATTAATAATAGCTTCTGATATTAAAATTATACCACAAGAATGTGCATGCTTTTGAGAAAAGAAAGCTTCAGATAACTTAAAACAAAGAGGCAATATGCTTAGTTGAATTAACATAATAAATTAGGAAACAAAGATTATTGTCATTTTAAAACTGTCCTTGCATTGAAAAAGCAATTCGTACAACTCCTATAAAAAAATTACAGAAATACTTGGAAAAATCCTTTACATAATCTTTATTTACTGTTACAAATAAATTGTTACCCTACTAATCACATGGGTAATCTGAGGTTTACAATTTTTGATCTCTTAGGATTTTAGAGAAAGTAGCATTCTCACACATATTAAAAAAATACTAGACTCTTTTCCCTTAGGTAATATTAGAATCAATCAAATAGATAAAACTAAAAAAAGCATCAGATAAAAATGCATTCCATTCAAATTAATCTACAGAAGGAATTAAATAAGCTACAGTTAGTGTAGTTAAAAGTCTGAGGGCCTCTAAAATGAAAATGACAATCTTGTAATAATATAAAAATTGTGATCTAATTTCTGGCAGTCATCATAATGATGTCATCTTTACTTTCAGTATCACTATCATTTAGAATTATTTATTTAAGGAATGTAATACAATTAAGTCTGAGAAAATTCCTCAAAATATTCTTTAAGATACATTGTCACAGGACATGATCTCACAGCAAGGCAGATAGTAGTTGGGCAGTGGAAGCTATTTAAAGGCACGTTCACAGACACTATCTAGATGAGATAGGGACAGAGGGGCATAGTACTAAGCAAGTGTCCAGATGATATAGTTCTATGTAGAAGCACAGATTGTCAACCCTGTAACCCCTAAACTAGTTCTACCTTCCTATTCTCCCTTCCCCTACATATGTAATTAATTTTTTGAAAAATTCTAATTCTCACTCAAAAGATAAATCTATATTAGTATTTTGAAAATTAAGTTAATACAAATTTCCCAGGGCTTCTGATTATATACAATAAACAATAACATTAAGGTAGTATGATATTAGCCAAAAGCACCTTGTAATTTTGAGAAGAGTGAAAATTTTAGAGCAGATGAACTTTTCACAAGTTTTTCAAATGTTTAATACTGGTTTTAAACTTTAATTATTATACACGAACATCCTGAAGCTAGAGGAACTTTAACTGGGAATTAGTTACATAGTACAACCCCTTCTCCTGAGAGGAAAATGAATTCAATTAGACTACTTACCCATTTCAGAAGCCAGTTAACATCAGACTTGTACACTGATGTTTGCACAGTGCTGTATTTATACAGATGCATTTCATAATCTTTAGAAATCAGATCAGTAGACGCTGCTAGTCACAATGAAGTTAGAACCCAGGCTACCCGACTTAGCCCAAATGATCTTCCAAAGAGAAGGCGTAAGTTGTCGCTTGCCTTATTCCATTATGCAAGGCATTCACATCTCTAGTCTGACAATTGTTTTCCCCTTCCTGAATCTGTAATTTCACTTAAAAGACTAATATATTTAGAAAACTGCTATCTCCATACAGGGTTCTACTTCTTGAAAAATATTTATATTTAATGATACCCTTTCAATTGGATTACTTTTTATCATAAGTTCATATCAAGTAAATTCTTGTTGGTGTTATACTGGCCATGTATGGAAAACGAGAGTGGCAGAAAGTATTAGGATGGATACTTTATTCAAATATATTCTAGATAGGCACTTAGCTTTGATGCATTTTTGAAAATAGAGTAATTCACTAATTCTGTATCTTAGAATACTCTGGATTTTTTTAAATAGTTTTAAATATAATCATTTTGTATGTGGAAAAAATAAGGTAAGCAGTTATAGTGCTACTTTATATAGTTGTGCAAAATTTTATAAATATAAACATATACACATATAAACATGGAAATATAAAGCTAATATTAATAAAAGCAGAAACTTGCTATTTCATTACGGGATGATGTACAGAACAGTAAATCTAGTGCACATTTATGCTACTTAGATTATTATAGTTCTTTGTTTCTTTCAATTTTAATTAATGTATGCAAAGTCAATAAACTAATACATTTATATCATCAGTTGTTTGGTAAGAGTGTTACAGAGTATTATTTGTCAATTTCAAGATTATAAGGAACATACACGATAAATTCTGATATCAAAATGTATCATATTTGAAGGTGCATTTCAAGTATACTAATGATTAGTCCAATATAATAATAAAATTATCAAGATTTGATTACAAAAAAAAATTTTGAAGATAAAAAGGAATTTATGGCTCAGCTTTTAAATCGCAACAGAAACAGCATAAAATGGCTTTCATAACTAATTACCTAGAGTTTGCAAATTATTTAATCAACAGAAGTAATATTTGTATTCACTATAAATTAAAACACTATCTTAGAAAAACTGTTCGCCATTAAGCAATGCCTCTACAGACAGTGAATTAACATAAAATCATTTGTTCCAAAGCTTAAAAGACACTAGGTTTATCATTCAAACTTAATAAGATTGATTTGAAAATTTGGACTTGAAAAGAGCATATTACTTAAGCAATGGAAATCCATATCTTTGCCCCAATCTTTAATCAAATTATTAAACAACAGAACTGATACCTCTCTCCGCCGAGAAGCCCAGCACGTTTGTTTGATCTTCCACACCACAGCAGCCACCAGTAATAAGGATAAAAAACAACTGGAACAAAGAACACAACAAAATTCTGCTAATGAAATTTGAAATATGTAATGGAGTGATAATACACAGAGGCTTTAAAAATATATACATGTAATAAGCACTTTGCCTTGGTAAATAATTCAAGCAAAAAACAGTATCTTAGTGGTTTTTAAAATGTTTTTAAGTAAAATCAACATATACACACAGGGAAGATTATATTCCTTTCTATAAATATTTCTATAAATAAGAGTCTATCTTTAAGATAATCTCTATCACAAAGAATGTCAATTTGTAATTTTATTGGTTCTATAAAGCAACAGAAATCTATGTAAACTTGTCATAAAATATGTCAACTTTATAAAGTCAAACATCACACATGTTCATTCATTTTATATTTACTAGCAACTATTTTTAGATATGGGACTACTTCATACATAAATTTGGTATTTAAACATCAAAATGGATTTTTATTTGATAAGCCACAACTTTGAAGGAAGGTGAGAATTTCCCACTGAAGGTGAGAATTAAGCTCCCTTCCTCCCTCCAGGAGACATCTGCCAATGTCTGGAGACAGTTTTGATTATCATAACTGGGGTAGGGCTGCAGTTTTCATCTGGTGGGTACAGATAGATGCTTCTAAACATCCCGCAAAGCACAGAACTGCCCACAACAGCAAAGAATTAGTCAGTCCAGTGTCAGTTGCATGAGGTTGAAAAACCCTGTCCTGTGTTAATGTTTAAATGAAGAGACGTGTGGTTTACACATATTAGGTGCAATATTTGATAAGCCATGGTAATACAGAATACAATGTCAGTAGTAATTTGAGATTGACAAATCTCAAAATTCCAGGTTTGTATGAATCTGATTGATCAGTCCCAGCTCTGTATCACAGTTTATGTTCCTTTGCTATGTTGTCAAAGATTATGCGATTAAAAACTCAGAGGTCAGCAGACCTAGGCAACTACAAAACAGGGCAAAACAACAACAACAACCCTGTCTTCATCCTTAATTGACAAACTTTGTATTCAATGATTCACTCATAAGCAGTGCAATTTTTGACACTTCCCACTCTTATCAAGTCTTTAGTATGTTTTTTCTCCTTGACACACTTGGAGAACCTAAAATACCTTTCAGTGATGATGACAACAGTGATAATTCTAGTGCTGTCCACTGAATGCTGAACACATTTTAGACACTGCTGGATACTTCACACCGATAATCAGACTGAGTTTTATAAAAGCACTTACATATAGGATACACGATTCTTATGTTAGAAAAGAAGAATTCAGTGCTCAGAGAGTTCCAAGTCAATCGTTTCTACTGTAGTCACTCAAGGAGTAAGCATTTTTTTTATTGTTATTTATATCTTATGTTTTGTATTCCCCTTGGGTAGCCCACCACCAATTCACCCGTGACCCATCTCCGTGGTCCCTTGTGTCCTTTTCTACTCCATTTTATGTCTTTATCCTCCCCCGCCCCCACTGAGTGTCTCTCTCCTATCTGGTGTCCCTATAGTCCTGTTATAAGTGAAACCATTCGATATTTTTTCTCTTTCTTTCAGGCTTATTTCGCTGAGTATGATCCCCTCTAGTTCCATCCATGCTGCAAATTGCATGTGTTTATCTTCTTTGAATGCTGAACAGTATTCCATTGTGTGTATGTACCACATTGTCTTCATCCAGTGTCCAAAAATAGACAAGGAGTAATCATTAAGGCCAAAATTAAAATCCAGATACTAAAGCTTTGAATTCTCCCCTCCCCCCCATCAAGGGTGTGAGCCCACTGGCCACCTACCAGCAGCACTATTTCCACATTCATTCTCTAATCCTTTCTCCAACATCAAACAAAGTAGATTTATTTATTTTTAAAGATTTTTTTTTTTTGCATTCAAGCTGGGGTGCAGACCAGAAATGTGGGGTGGTGAGAGGGTTCACCAGAGACGGAGCGGGGAGCAGAACAGGAGGACTGACCAAAAATCCACTGCTGAGGGGGGCATCGGGAGAGGCAGGAGAGGTCTGCTGTGCCATGTGGGAATCTCCCCGGCCGGGCATAGAACTCGCAGGCATCAAACTCGCGCCACAGCCGCTGACAGCTCCACAGCGCTGCACTTAACCCATTGCACCACCAGGGAGGCCCAGATTTATTTTTTGAAAGCCAGTAACCTGAACCTTTCCAACCTCCAAGGTGCCTTTTGGATTTCTGTATCACTATTTTTCTCTCTAGTATTTATCAACTTTTTCTTTCTATTTTATTTTAATGTAACTTTTCAGAAGTGCTCATATTTCCTCACAAACAACAATAACGCTGCTTTACTGGCCCTGAGCTCCTTCTAGTTGAAGCAAATCATCAATGCAGCCACCTCAATATCCAGTCCCTCATAATCTAGTCTCCTTGTAACCTGCCATCTGGCTTGTATACTAATAAAAATGTCAAGCTTAACAATGATTAATGTTTATGAAATACATTCAGCATTTCAGAGGATACTTCGCTCACCATGACTTTCTACAGATGACTTACCTTTCACAACTGACTTTTACTTCTCCATTCACAATTCCAACCACCCATTCTTTGTTTTTTTTTCACTTTTTAGTTATTTATGTAGTACTGGTTTACCGTACTGTACATATCTTAAGGATCCAGGGTCACACCTCTTTGGATGGACATTAACACACCACCCCCACCGACAGGGCGCCAGTCATCTCCATCACACCCACTGAGGCGAGCCCCTTGGGTCCCAACCGTCTCCTCTCTGGCAGTCTCAGCTCTGCAGCCAGAGTCCAAGCGTGTGTTTGGGTCTGAGTTGTCCACTCCTTTTCTTTGTGTCTTTATATGTTACACCCGAGCAAAAGCATCCCTAACTACTTGTTCTTTGACACTCCTTCTGAATACACTGTTATCTGGGTTTTCCTACATCCTTCCTGACATTCTCGAGTCAGCAAAGGCGGGGTGTGTTGCAGATTCTCTCTTTTAAGTCATGGACATGCCTGTAAACTCAGGTCTCAAAACCATGTTGTTATTCCCCCTTGTGCTCATAGGGAGAGCTCAGCTATTCTCACAGCTTCAACCTGACCTCAAGTGGAACGATCTCCAAATCTATATCATTAGACCTGCCAAAATGAGAGTGTTCTATTATTAAAGGGATCTAAGAGATTATTTAGTTCACACTCCCTCCCAGGAAAGAAATTCCCAGCACAGCTCGGTTAGTGATCTAGCCCCTAATTAAATACTCATCATAGCTGAGAAGCGGCTGACTCATAAGTCCATGCATTCTATTTTTAGCTAAATCAAAACTATGAAAATGTTCTATTAAGCTGTCTTTCTAACTTTTATCAATCAGAGCTGTATCTTCTCTCTCATGGGTTAATTATACTGAATGAGTCAATTCCTTCTTCTATGTGCCAAAACTTCTTGATGTATTTGAAGAAGTCTACACAATTCCTTCCAGTCCAGTACTTCTCAGTCAGAAGAGCTTTGCTATCTCAAGGATATTTGTCAGTGTCTAGAGGCGATTTTGGTTGTCACCACTTGGTGGACATCTAATAAGACGCTGGTAAATATCTTACAACAGTCGTGCACACCCAGCCACACCACAACAAAGATTTTTTCCAACCCAATATGGCAAAAGTATGGCAAACCACATTCTAGCGGGAATTACGACCACAGGACTATACTTCCATCACTTTATCCAGGTTAACACTGTAACTTTCAAGTATGGTTCTGAGAATTGATACTTTAGATAGAGTCTAATCATCCATTTATCTCAATTTCCCTCCTACCCTATACCCTTAAGAATTTTAACACAGGAAATACAAATATCAGCTCAAACCTACTATGTCCAAATTGAACTCATGAAAGCATTCATAATAATAAAAGCAGCTGTCATGTGCAGAGTAATACATATCAAGCACCGTGTTACATGTTTTACATGCATTATTACATTATTATTATCACCACCACACACAATATACCTTGTATGCTATTATGCATTCATTTAAAAGATAAGAAAGCTGAGTCATAGAGAGCTTAACTGTATTGCTTCAATTACAAAAGTATTAAGTTGCAAGGTCTTTCCTTTTCCCTTGTTTCACCATAAATTCCCAGCTAAAATGTAAAAACACATTCAATTTATCACCCCTTTGACTCATTCATACATCAAATTCTGTCAACTTTTTCTTTCAGAACACCTGCAATAGTAGATAATAACATACATCAAAATTCATTTACATTTATTAAATACAACTTAAATACCATAACATATTTTTATGTGATAAGCTACAATTCACAATACCCCCTCCAATAAATGGTTACATAATATTCAGTTTAAGATAGTGAAGACTTGCTGAATTTCTTCACGAAGAACTTAAATTCACCATTTTAAATTTTGCAACTCAAAATTTAGTAGTACAGAAAGCATTTGTTACAAGCCCCTAAAATATTTATCTCTTCTCAATAGGATGAAAACGGAAAAGTTTTATACTGCCTTTCTGGACATAGAATGAGAAGAAACTTCTATTACATAAAGTGTCCAAGAATTCTAGGTTTATCTGTTCCAGTTAGCTTTCCTGTAATGAATGTATTTGTGAAACAAATGTTTTAATGGGCAACCTCAAAAATCAAAATTCTTTAATCTAGCAATGTGGCAAATTTTTCAGAAAAAAAAATAGTTTCACTCCTTTCTTTCAGATATCTTTCTGTTATAGCACATAATAGCTTTCACAGTTTCTTGGTATAGACATTGGAGTAGGAGGAGGATATTTGGGCTTTCATTTTTTTAAAATATCTCCTTAATAATAAGATCAGGAGATCTCAAAGGTTCAACATCCTCCTTTAAAATCCTCCCTGTGGAAAATTTTTAAAGAGAGGGAAAAAAAAGCATAAGAACGTGGGGAGAGATATTTCAATAATTTGATTTTAACCTTCATAAAGTGGTCATTATGGAAAGGGTTCTTAATGTGACAAAACATGGATCTCTAGGTATACTCATTTAGAGAAAATTAAAAAGAATCCAATGAAAATAACACAATGTAATATAAAATTACATTGTAAAGCAGGTTGCTAGTAACAGAGAAATAAGACTCCAGTGGTAATCTAGTTGGCCAAATGCGAACAAGAGATAATATTGTCACTGTTTTATAACAATTTGAAGTTAATTGATCATAAAGGCCAAGCTTTAAATACACATTTTAAAGGACATCTTGGGTATATTAATCATTCATTTTACTGAAAATTGTCACAAACTAGGGAATGGTATTGAAATAAAGAAAAATAATATTTTAAAAAGTAATTTATCTCCTGGGCCTCCCTGGTGGCGCAGTGGGTTAAGCGCTGCACTGTGAAGCTGTGGAGCTGTGGGCAGCAGGGACGCGAGTTCGACGCTGGGCTGGGGAGATTCCCACATGGCGCAGCAGACCTCTCCTGCCTCGCCCGCTGCTCCCCTCAGCAGTGTGTTTCTGGTGATCTGCCTGTTCTGCTCCCCACTCTGTCTGGTGAAACTTCTCACTGCCCCACACCTCTGGCCTGTACCCCAGCTTGTATGCATAAATAAATAAATCTTAAAAAAAAAAGTAATTTATCTCCTAATAACTGCTATTCCAGAAAATATATTTCAAAAGTTGTAAAAATGCCTTCTTAACACTTGAAGGATTTTTTCTTACCAACTAAAATGTTAAGAAAAAAATCACTTAGGATGCAATAAAACTGTAATAAAAACAAGGATTTATTTCATTGTATTGGCAAAGATAAAAAAATTCAACAAGGCCTAGTTATGTTCACAATATAAACTGGTACAAACTTTTTTGAGGACTGTTAAGCAAGAGTTAAATATACCTTAGGGTACCTTAGTTAAGATGATTTCAAAGGCAAATTACAGGAACCTAATATAAAATGCAACAATAAAAAATACTGAGACTAAATGGATTTAATAATATTTCCTACAATAAAATGAATTGTGGTCCCACAAAATTCACATATGGAAGCTCTATCTGCCAATGATTGGAAATAGAAAATTTAGGAATTGATATTAAGTGAGGTTGAAAATAAGACCCTGCTCCTGTAGTGTTCTCATAAGAAGAGACACGAGAGAATTCTATCCCTCCCTTTCTTTCCCCCTTCTCCTCCCCCTCCCTCTGTACCCCCAAGTACACAAACTGAGGAAAAGTCAAATGAGCACATAGCCAGAAAGTGCTGATCTAGATGGCAAAATCTAATCACACTGGCACCCTGAGCTTGGGCTCCCCCAGCTCCAGAACTGTGAGATAATAAATTGTGCTGGTACTTGGATGTTGATCCAGCCTCCAAGGCTGTGTGATCAAAATCTGTCTGTTACTAAAGTCACTAGGTCTGTGGGATTTTATTTCAGCAGTCTGAACAGACCAGGACACTCCCCAAAGCTTGAAAGAGAAGAACTTCTAGTCTTGGGCTGCCCATGTCCCTGGCTGTTTCTCACTAATTCTCTAGACTACACACTCTTCTGTGCCTCCGATTTATTCACAGGTTGCTTCCCCTTGAGGGAAAACAAAAATGGATGCATCAGCTGCAGGACTCATACCACATACCATTACACATGCTCAATCTTCACCAATCATTTGGCTAATTGACAACAACACACTAACTGGCTTTAGTTCTCTCATGAAGCCGTTGAGGGATCAATTCCACCCAAATTAAACCACTGCCACCTAGCCAAGTGAAGAATTAAATGAGGCTGAAAAAAAAAATCCATAAAATCCACTTCAGAGATCATTTATGTGAAAGACACAGAAAACACCCAAATGAATCTCCCCCAAACTGCTAAGAGATTTACAAATCTACAGAGCTGTCGCAACCTAGACCCCCATATTGTTTTGACAAGGTCACTCTATGGGCGGAGCCTTCAATGAAGTGTTCCCAAAAGTCAGGATGCGATATTTCTTCTTGCAAATAAATTTAAGTATAATTTCAGGAGAACAGTAACTAAGTTTCTCCACTATGCCTGCAGACATAACCTCTCCATTGCCTAAGGCCCGATGATTGGGT
>PVIJ01005277.1:0-105743 GCA_004024925.1 Scalopus aquaticus
CTCCAGAACCAGGAATTTACATTATCTCATTGAGTCATCACAGTAAGGTAAACTGGATCACACCTACGTTAACTAGAGTCAGAAAGGTCATATAATTTTCCTACAGGCAAACAGTAACTATAAAGTATCTATCATTTTATTTTGTTCCTCCAGAACCAGGAATTTACATTATCTCATTGAGTCATCACAGTAAGGTAAATTGGATCACACCTACGTTAACTAGAGTCAGAAAGGTCATATAATTTTCCTACAGGCAAACAGTTAACAAGTGGCAGAGTCTTAGATCATATCCAGGCTCTTTGGATTCCAAAACTTGCATCTCCTCTTCCATTACACCATTTCATCAACACACATTTGTTCACAAGCACTTTGACAGAGAGATATAATAATTTAAAGAAGAGGACTTCTGTCTTAGAGTAACTCCGAAGTTAATACAAGACTTGGATATTTAACTGCAATTACAGTACACGGAGATTTGTTTCAATGCAAATTCAATATGTCATAACAACAAACCAGGACCTTTATAACCTGCTGGGGACAAAAGTGTTGGGAAATCTGCATGGATGACATCTAAGCTGAGTTTTGCAACATAAGTGGTGTTCATCACGAGAGAGATGGAGAAACTTTGCAAACCAGGAAAACAGCTTGGGCAAAGGCAAAAGGAAAAATAAAAGATCACAGCAGGAGAGAAACATATGCAGGTCCTCACAGAAGTTAAGTTAGGGTTCTTAGGGAAAATCATCACCTAGGAGTTAAGCCATGAAGATCAACCTGGTATTTCAAGTTTTAACCTGCTTAAGTACATTTGTTGAAAATTCCACCTGGCTGTTTGTACATCAGGGAAACTAAAACACTTCTTCCTCGCAGGTAAGTCTTCTCCCATCTCCTGGGAGATTAGAGAGCTACAGAAACAGTTATTTTATATCTCTCTGATTCTACTTTCCAACAAGGCTTTTAGATAGAGAAAGCTATTTCTTTTTGTCAGAAGAGATGTGCCAATGATACACCATGTTTGGGACTATGGGATAGACATGTGGTGCCAAACTAAGCAAATATTTCTTCCTAACTCAAATTACCAGGTGACTGGTCCAAGCTTCCAGATAAATCCTTAATGTCAAATTCCCATGCCTGACATCAAGGGTCCCCCCTTAAGTGCCCAACATGCTTAGGTCCTTTCCTCCCTTCCCTTTTCACATGTCTTCACAACCTCCTATATTGTGGATCTAATCTCTCCTCTAAAACCCAAAAGGATGCTGCTTGGCTCATATTTTGCCTTTGATTCTGTTCATATGTCTCCATTATCTGACCTCGGTCTAACTCTCTCTACACCTGGGGCACTATATTTTGTAGTGTGGAGGGTAGTGATAGTAGGATTTCAGTAATCGTCAATTTGATAAAACTCTCTGGTCTTTATTCCCTCTCTTTCAAACTTTAAAGCAAATCTTTATTGATGCAGTGTTTGCTCTAACATACTCATTGAGTTTTCCAGAGTGATATTTTCTAGTCTTCTTTGGTGTTTGATTCAAACTGCCTCTCAAGATTGATATTTTCTCACTGCATATCTTGCTGCTCACTCTGGAAATCATTTTGTTAGCACTACTGACTTTGAACTTGGGTCTTGGCATCAGTGTAAAAGCTTGAGGTACTAAAAAGGCATCAAAGTGGGTCAGGTGCCCATGATTTGGGGTCAGACAGTTCTGTCTGGAATCACACAGTCAATGCTGTGTGCCCTTGAGCCAATCACCCAATCTCTCTGAGCCCTAGTTAACTCAGCAATTAAATATACATATTACCTACCTCATTGTTTGACTCCTGGCTACTATGTCCAGCAGCCTTGCAATGGGAAGAGGCAGGGGGTGGAGTCCTTTCTCAGACTTAGCCTGTCATCTACCCACTAATCCTCTCATTTGCCTGTTTGTCAAATTTTTACTTCTTTGAAGTGAAAACAGATGCTTATATGTTGGCCTTACCCCCACCTTACACACTATGGTTTAGTGTAGAAAAGGCTCTCTGAGTCCTTACTATCACAAGACAAGCTCTGCTGTCATGGGACCATGTTTTAACGGGGGATGAGTTGCATGGGAAACAAAAAGAAATACTGAGAAAAGAAAATGAATCACTCTTTACTTCAAAATGCTCTCTTCTCAAAGGACTGTTATAACAGCAGAGATACAGGGCCATAGCAAACTTAGGCTTTTCCCTTCCTGCCTGCCTTCCTTCCTCTCCCCCTCATTTCTTTTTTTGGGAGGAGGGGGACAGTTATTTCAACTCTGTTTGTGAGACCCTATCCCCAAAATAGGTGAGATATTGTGGATTTTGCAATTAACCCCAAGATTAAAAGGAGCACTTTTCTACCAGTGAAATGTCCTTGGGTTTTGGAGAGACATTTGAAGGATTTCTGGGGGAAGCGAAGCAGTAATTACTGACAGTACAAATGCAGGTCAGGTTTCTAACCTCTGACTTTTCCCAATTTGTTTTGCAATGAAAAGCCAGAGTGCAAAACAGAAGAGCCAAACCAGAAGAGATAAATGCTCTGGACTTTCCAGTCTAAACATGGACAGAATGTCAACCACGTGTGCCAAATCTGTGTGCACCCAGGAAGTGGTTTGTACTGTGAAAACACGGATTTAGGGCCTCCCTGGTGGCACAGCGGTTAAGGGCTGCACTGTGAAGCTGTCAGCAGCAGCGATGCAAGTTTGATGCCTGGCCGGGGAGCTTCCCACATGGTGTGGCAGACCTCTCCTGCCTCGCTCGCTGCTCCCCTCAGCAGTGGATTTCCGTCGATCTGCCTGTTCTGTTCCCCACCTGTCTCTGGTGAACCCTCTCGCCGCCCCACGTCTCTGGCCTGTACCCCAGCTTATAGGCATAAACAAATAAATCTTTAAAAAATACTCTGATAATAAAGTATGTTTTATTATAAAAAACAAAACAAAACATGGATTTAAAATGATGATAAAGTTGGAGAAGATGCCACTTAAAACAATGACCAAAAAAATCAGCCTTCCAAGTTTCTATCACACTCGTTTGCTTCCATTTTTGTGCCTTTTCTCCCTCTTCCTCTCAGCATAGACATATTGGAAGTCTAAGGTGTGTGTAATCACAATGTGTCCAAGCCAAAAAACAACCCCATATACTTAAATGTTGCTGCTGTTGTGGCATGTTTTGGCAACCTGGGAGTTTCATAAAGCCATTAGTTCTTTCAATGCTGCTAACTTGTAGTCAGAGTCTCTTTTGTTCATTTTTCTTTTTTCTACCTCAGAAAGAGGTTCACAAAGGATTCTATCTAGTCCAGAACTAATACTTTTACAGAATTTATTAAACCCTTCAAATTATAGGAGTCATTCACAAAGTTGTAGAAAACAATAACATTAGGGTTATCCAAATTGAAATGATTCTGAATATTGCTTTCAATCTATGAATCATTACTAGACATTAAATGCATAACTAAACAAACGTGTTAAAATTCTCTTTTTACATATACACAGTATAACAAAAGCAATACAAATACAGAAAGCTAAATCTAGTAACTACACCACAAATGTTGTTCATTTCCACACAAATAAAAATACATTCTCTTAAAAATATATAAGGAAAAAATAATAGATTCAAATAAAATTGTGGCTAAGATTGAGTATCATAAGAATAGGTGGGTTTGCCATAATTATATGTTGTCACAAAATAGTGAGTGGATTTAAACATACATATTTCAGAACTAGATTTTATCACAGAACTTTAGTAACCAGACAATAACACCTACTAGTTTTAAAATCCAAAACCTTCTAAAATTCAGTTACTTGTAGCCTGGGATTTTTACTTACCTGTCCTTTTGAGAAAGGAGCGCCAATGACCCCTACAGATTTTGTCTTGGAACTCATGGTTCTGACACTTCTTGTCCCTCCAACCAGTCGCCACTCTCTGCAGCCCTAAATGACAAAGAGCACATATTTTTTCTCACTTATATTTGGGTTGAGTCTGTTTAACCAATGAGGAAAGGTGGCTCCACCTACTGAACTAAAGAAGGATAGTCAGGTGAAGTCTGGCAAATTCTTCACGTATGAACTAAGCAAGGATCCTCCCAGTCTAAGTCTCAAGTGAGAATATTCTTGTTGCCAGTTCAAACACATTTTACATAGCTGGCCAGATAACATTAATCTTTAATCACCATCTTGATTCCTAATTATCATAATATTTTCTGATCATAGCCAATGAATCTAAACCACATAAACAGTGTCATGATTCTAGCTGGGCAAACTCAGGGCAGGGCAATTCCTTCTCCAGGGGTTTTGAGTCCTCCTGTGTCATATAGGATTGGGTTCTGGATGGAAGCACATAGGAAAGTCAGATGATATACTGAAGAAACCTGATGTAACCTGAAGGAAGGGAGCAGTCCTCTGTTGTTTAGTCTGATTATTCCCAAATACCTCACCTGTTTCTTTTATTACATGACTGCTCCATCCAGAACCAATGTATACACCCACATGTCGACGAGGGCATCAAAGACAAATTTGGTTATGCTTGACTATCAGAGATCATGAATAAAAATTTTGGCCAGGGCATCATTTATAAAAGACCCCCTTGGAATTCCACTGGCAACTTCAACTGAGATTGACAGAGCTCCATTAACTAATGCTCAGTCTATAGGTAAGACTGTTCACTCAGTTCCCAATGCAACCACTCCTCTTGTCCATAGATGTCATTAAAAAAAAAAAAAGCTACAGGTATATCAACAAATTCCTGCTACACTTAGTCTGCTATCTTTTGTCATGAGTCTGACACCCCCGTTAAAAGTGGTAAGTTTAAGTTGACCCCAATTGACCCTGCTCCTAGTAAACTCATGCTGATTTCTAGTGATCACCGTTTCCTTTTTGTTGTAAACAAAAACCATGCTTTCAGTCTCCAAAGTTGTCACCTCAGGGGTCCTAAAGGAAGAAGGCAGAGGAAACCTTGCCTATGTCATCCTAGCAGAGTTTCACTTTTCTGTTCAATTTTTTTCATTTACTTTAGAGGATGGTTAGGTAGACAGAAAGACAGATAAATACAAGATAGAGGTTTTTTTAAAAGCCTTTCCAATGCAACTCCCCCCCCCCACCCCCGGCATTTCCTTGAAAACCGATGCATCCTAATTGGTTTTGATGCAAAGAGCTACAATGAGATTTGACTCATAGGTTCTTGTGTAGTTTCCCAGGGTGACCATAACAAAATCGTATAAACTGAAAAACTTCAAATAACAAAAATCTATTGTCTCTCAACTCTGGAAGCTAGAAGTCTGAAATCAAGGTGTTCTTGTGAACCCTGTAAAAGAATCATTCCTAGTTTCTTCCTAGCTTCCTAGTTTTTCCAGCAACCTTGCTGTTCCTTGACTTGTATATGTGTCACTAATCTCCCATCTTCACATAGCATTCTCCTGGTGTCTTGGTATTGTCACATGGCTGTCTTCTTTTTAGGGCACAGATGACATTAGATTAAGGGTCCATCTTACTCCAGCCTGACCTCTTCTTAACATTCTGAGACACTGGAGATTAGGACATCAATATGTCTTTGTGAGAAATACAGTTTAACTCCTGAATGCTCTCAATGAAGGTTTTTGAAAAAATAAAGAATGACTACATAATTTGCATGGTGAGGGAATCTGAAAACAGCAAAGTTCTTACTCTCTACTTCTTTCTTTCTAAGGTCTAAACTATGGCCCAATTTTACATTGGCTTTTCATCAGCCAGTTAATGAAAATGACTCATTTCAGATGAAGCCCGGGATTCTTAGCACTTTTATAGAAGATTGGAGAAAACACAGAATTCAAAGGCCTAATTCTCTAAAGGAGTGATTCAGGAAACCATTTTGTTTGGTGTATCACCCAGACCCTTTAAATCCAAATATATAGTAAGGATGGTTGTGTTCTGGAATGCTTTGTGTTTGTGGAAATGTTCAAATGGAATGATCCTTCAGTAAATTACTAGTTTTATCTCTGGGCAGTGTCTCTCTCTCTAGCCCTTAGTGTCATGCTACACAGCTAAATGAAGAGTGCAGCCATAAAGCTCACTCTGAGTATTAGGCTCCTGACTGTCTCACATCACTTCATAGCTGTATGTTTATAGTCTCTTCCTCATTCTTTGCTTTCTTCTCTCTTTACTCAGCAGGACTTGAAAGAATTCCTGGTAGGATGGAGGCTATGGGAAACACATGTCAAACTCCAATGTCATTGATCTTTCTATGAGCTGGGGTGCTCCGGACAGCACCACCCTAGGTGACAGAGGCTAACCCAAAAAGGGAACTCCTCCACTTTAGTAATCTGAGGTCTGCTGAGGAATCACCAGTGCTTAATAGGAAACTGAACTACAGCCTTGGTGACAAGAGAAGATATTCATGTCTTATTTTGGACACCATAGCTACAGACTTCCAGAGAGGTATAAAATAGGGAGAAAGAAGAAAATATAAATCACAGAAAATTAAGGTTGCTAGGTTCAAGAGCACATGGGTCACTTCTGTACACCTGGAAGTAGTGTGAGGACTAATGTCCTGCAGTAATACAAAGATTGGAGTCCAAAAACTACTGTGTGTGTCCATTACACTGGTCAACAGTGAGATCATTACTGACTTAAAAAGGCCTTAATATGTAGTATCTTGGTGTGCTGAACATGAATATAACCCTGAAAATTTTTTCTTAGCTCTCATTTTGAAGATATTTCATATAATTCATTTTATATGTTTCACCATGTAAATTTATCCAATAGGACTGCAACAACTTCTTAAATCAGCCTAGAATGATGTAATATTGCATCGCATTGCATAATACCATCACGCACACATCATCCAGAGTTGATTGCATCATTTTCTGATACAATGCAATACTACTGCCAGGTGGCTCCTGAAGTAAGCTGACGTCAGCAGTTCACTATAGAAAGCCCTGTCGGAAGGGTTGAGCATTGAAAATATTTCAAACTTTGTGCAAGACAGTTTAAGCTACTTTTCCATAGAACTGTTATTATTTTATTCATTTAGGCACAGTGTAGAACAGTCATGCCTCGAAAGTGTGCTAATAGTGTGGACAACTTCTTCTCTATTTGTGGGGAAGTGACATGTGCCAACCAGAAGAAAAGTATCACTTCTCAAGTGAAGTAGGCTTATCATCTTTACTTAAGATGCAAGGTTGGTGACCAAGACAAGCCTTGGGCCCCGCATATATGCTGTGCTATAGGTGCAACACAGCTTTCACAGTGGTTCAATGGCAAAAGACCATCCATGCCATTTGCAGTCCCCATGGTGTGGAGAGAGCCAAGCAACCGTATAAAAGACTGTTCCTTTTGCTTGGTTCCTCCTCTTTCCAGTGGAAGAATGAAGCAAAAGAAGTTGAGAATAGCCTACCCAAACATTCCGTCCACACTGAGATGACCGGTTCAACAACTTGCTCAGGGTGATGCAAAACAAGCATGGAATGCTTTTCGCCTAGTGTCTACAAACTTTCTTGGGAATGTTAGGGCAGAAAACTACAAGGAACTAGTGGAAGACATGCTGATGCAGTATCAGAAACTTGGCTGCAATATGTCTCTAAAGATCCACTTTCTTCATTCCCATCTGAATTTCTTCCCTGAAAACTGTGGTATGGTTAGTGATGAACATAGCAAATGTTTGCATCAAGATATCGCATCAGTGGAACAAAGATACCAGGGAAAATGGCCCACTACAATGCTGGCTGACTACTGCTGGACACTCCCCAGAGATGCTCCCGAGCAGCTGTATAAGAGACAAGTGAAGAAATCTAAGAAGTAGTCTATGACTTGATTTTTTACAGGTATTAACCGTAGGCCTATTACTGTTGGCATGCATTTCGTGATGTAAACATCAATTTATTGCGGAGCACAAAAAAAAACTAGAGCCAAAATTGGAATTTGACTGTCATATTTATGTTGAGCACATACAGATTGATAGGAAATGACTAATTTTATTTCAGTAACATGACTTTTGTAAAAAATTTGTTGACCGGTGTTATTGGGGTCTAGATTTACTCCTAGGTAAGTGTGGCCCAGAACATAGGATGACAGGCATATGAAACAACGATGGTTCCTGAGATAGACTGACTTGTCCAAGTCACAGCTAATTGAACAGGAAATGGAATCCACATGTTTGGACGCCTCTAATACTATTTCCTCTTCCTCATGCCACCTCTCCTCACCTGCACAGTTTCTTCATTCTTGCAAATGAGGCATTCAGGCTTTATCTTTTAAGAGATTAAAGAGATTTTCAGAATCTTTCAGAAACTCAACCTGACGAGTAGCAAACCATACACACTGAAAAAATTGGCAAGGATCTGTAAAGAATTTGAATGTTCTCTATCCAAACCCAGAGAGTGACAGCAATTATATATTTTATGTTTTAATGCTTTCTTTCTTTTGATGTGTTCTGTTAAATGGTGGATGTCTTCGAAATTAACTTCTCTGGAAAATTACAATGAAATTAGAAGCAAAATTTTACTTCAGTTTAAGTGTGTCTCTATATAAACTGGCACTGGATATCAATTTCTTATCATTGTTAAAGGAAACCAGAAATGTTAATTTAAGAGACGGCAGGGTGTTGTTGTTTTTTTTTTTTTAATAAGTTATCTTGGTTCATACTTTCAGAATTAGCTTATCTGAGTTTCTACTGGGGTATTTTGGAGGAAAGTGGAGTTTTACCTAGTTATTTTTTAAAATTTCCTCTTTAACCCTTGGCTTTTTGTAGTTACAGTGAGCTGTGTCTAGTTTTGGATTTCTATGTATCTTTCTTAGCTTTGTCTGGCCTCTTGAATTTGTGGATAAATATTGTTGACCATGTTTTTTTTTTCAATTCTTCACCATCTTTATATGTTAATATGTCCCATATTTTCTCTCTCCTACATCTGGGCTTAAAGTCAACAGTATGTCAGGTCTAACTCAATCCTCTTCTCTCTTGCTTGTTCTTTCTTTCCATGTTGCATTCTGGAGTATATTTTTCTTTCCTTTTTCTTTTTCTTGAAGTGACATTGGTTTACATCACAATATATGATTGAGAGGTAAACAGTCGTACCTCTTCAGATGTATGTCACCATCAAGGCACCGATAACCCTTCACCATAGGACCAGCAGACTCTGCCACACCTTCCTCTCCACCCCACCCCCTCCCCAACCTCTTCAGGCCCCAGACTCAATTCCACAGGCAGATTCCCAGGGTTTGTCATTGGTTTGGTTTTATCTGACCCTTTGTTCTGTTTCTTTATATTCCACATATAAGTGAAACCTTGGATATTTCTCTTTCTCCTTTTGGTTTGTTTCACTATAGAATTTAAGAATTCATTCTAGCTATCTCTTTATTTGTAGCTCCTTTTTCTGATGGAAAATACCTCTCAGCCTCAGTTTACCATGTATATTTCTTCTCTATATTCCTCATCAAATGTTTTGTCTAACTTTTCACCCCGTTAATGAGTTTTAAATGCTACTTTTACAATAGGGTTATTAACCTTTGAGTAATTAAATTCATCAACTGGTATTTACATTCTTATCAATAAGTACACACTTGAGAAAAGGGAAGGGCCACAACCAGTGTTACCTTAACAACATTTGCAGATGAATAGTGGAACTGTGCAGGGTTTCACTTTCCATGTGGATTCAGCCCCTCCCTATGATTTAGGACAAGCAACTCTCATATAAATGGAAAAACCCACATGCAGCAATAGCTTATCAATCCGCAGGAACTCAGAAGAATGTTCATGACTTTCCTTTTCCAACCTGAGTGAAAATTCTGGATTATGGAATCATTGCAGAAAAATGTTACTTTGTTACTTTCAAATAAAATAGTGACTAAAAGTGCTGATGTCTTTTGAGGTAATAGATCATTGATGCGACAAATATAAGCAAATACACCCAGATGACACTGATAAAGTATACAATATTTTAAATTATCTTAACTGGGTTTAATGTTCTCATAAACACTAAGCTATTTATGGTATTGAAGCATTTAGCCAGCTCCTTTTCTATCAATTGTTCAACTATAAACAGCCCCAGAAAACTGATAAAAACATTAAGTAGGACATAAATGTTTCTATATGTGTATTTAGATGCAGCACTGACTGATGATCTGTATAATAAACTGTGCTAGCTGGACTTTTCGAAGTAGTTTACTGAGTATCATTTTTGCTTTTAATTATGAATAGGTTGTCATATTATTTATATAAACATTCATTAAACTTTATATAAACATTCATTAAACTTTGTATAAACATTCATTAAAATAATCACATGGTCTTTATACATATATATATGTCATTTAGGGGGTTTGGTTTCTTAATGCTCTTTAGGCTTGTCGCAGAAAGAGGGATGTAAAAGCAAGTGTTTAAAGCAAGGCCATGACATACTCCTACCTACTTCATTTGATGTTAACAATTAAAGGATGATTGTGAAAGATATAAATAAGTATTGAGCAATTTGTGCTGTAAGTAACTGATTCCAGGAGCCCTGTGCATTCACAGACCTGTAGAAGCAATGTTCTGCCAGGAGGTCAGAGGACTAAGCCATACCAAAAATGTTCTATGCTATGTCTGGTTGCTTTTGGGAAACACTTGTAAACTTCATTCTTGAGAGGCAGGTATAATATCTGAATTTATCCGATTATCTGCTATGACCTGAGCCAAAGCAATAAAAAAATAAAATCTCACTTGGAAACGAATATAGCTCTTAGTCCTAGGACAATTAAAAATAATTATTTTTTGACATTTGATCAGTTGTTAAGTACTTATCAATGAAAGTTATACAAGATCACCCAGGGCTTGATTAAGAGGAGGAAAAGGAACTCTCTATAGTGTCTGACTACTTGAAAAGCCTTTCCAGGGCCTCGCTGTGGCACAGTGGTTATGCGCAGCGCTGTGGAGCTGTGGGCAGCAGCCATATGAGTTCGACGCCCGGCCAGGGAGATTCCCACATGGTGCAGCAGACCTCTCCTGCCTCGCCCGCTGCTCCCCTCAGCAGTGTATTTCTGTCGATCTGCCTGTTCTGCTCCCCACTCTGTCTCTGGTGAACCCTCTCGCTGCCCCATGCCTCTGGCCTGTGCCCCAGCTTGTATGCATAAATGGATAAATCTTTAAAAAAAAAATGAAAATAGAAAAAGACAGCTATTCTTAAAAAAATAATAATTAAAAAAAGAAGAAGAAGAAGAAAAGCCTTTCCAATCAACCAGTTTGCCCTCAGCCTCCCGGCTCTCGACCTGCAGAGCGGTTATCGTCAGTCTCTGCATCATCTGATGGTACAACATTCTAGAGGTTGCGTTCTCACACTCTCCATGTTAAGTGACCACGTTTTCATTTCTTTTGTTTCATCAAAAACATTTGATTGATAGTTAATAAATGCTTGTCAAACTGAATAAAGAATTTTAGAAGGAAATTATTAGGGTTATAATCAGAACCTTTAGTCCAAGCAACGTTCTCATGGTCACTTATAAAAGTTTAACAGATGTGGTAATAAACAGAGGCATTTGTTTGGCGTTATACAATGTGCAGTGTACTTTCAAGTGATTTATGACATTTGATCTTGGACCTTTGATCATATATTCCCACTTTTCCAAGTGGAAATAATTCAGAAAGACTGGATAACTTGCCCAATACCTCATTGTAAATGATGAAGCAGATATTCTTAATCCAAATGTCATTATTTCATGGAATAATTTCAAAGTGTTTTGTTCCATTAGTTACAGGTTTACCCTATGAAAACCTCAAATTATAAGTTATAAGTTACATTCTTAAAAGCACATTTTCAAGCAATTTGCCAAAAGTAATTCCAAAATTGTTTGAACAAAAGTTTGTATGCAGGTACATCTGTCAGCCAACATAGAATGGTTTGATAAATACAAACTGGTTTAGCCTTTGATTTTACTTAAAAGTATCAGTACCAGCTACTTGATGGATCTTGAAGTATTTTCTGGGAAACTTCTTAAATCAATGACACTTGATGCCTGCATCTATTGATAGATGAAGGATCTAAGTAGAGCAATCCATCCATCCTCAGTTTTTAAATGTACGTTTTCATTCAGGGTTTGAATCAAAATTTAAGAAAGTGACATACATGGGCACTGTTTTGATTAATTGCGGACTGATATCCCAGTAAGTTGATCTTTTTAAAAAGACACAAAGAGAAGCAGCCTATATCTACATCTACATCTGCACTGAAGATACTATTGAAGTCATTATGTACATATCTTTAAGTGCTACTTACATGCAATCTCTGAGAAATTCTTTCAGAACTGAGTGCAATGAATCTTTGTTTGCCCTGAGAAACCCTAAGTTTTCTTCTTCTGTGCAAAAAATACTGTGCAACTGAGTTTTCTTTTGGCCTATGATTTCTAGGAAGCTCAAAGCCAAGGGTATGGATGTGTGTATAACTTACTTTCATTTTATCTAATCCTGAGCTTTATTTTTGGCTATTAGATTCTATGTTCACATAAAACATAAAAGTACCATCAAATTCTTCATAATCACAAAGCATGAGAAAAGAATAAATAAACAATTACGTAGTATATTTTGAATGTTTTGATATATTCCTTTTTCTTAAGAAGAAGAAGAGGCTGATGTTTTTGTATTTATTTAAAAAAAAAGAGATCCTAAATTGTTTTTGAGAGTCAGTGGCAAATAGAGACTGGGGAACAACCACAAAGCCCTAAGAGTATAAAATACAAACTTTTGTTTAGGGGAAGTGATTTCTCTATTGGGCTGATCTAGACCCCACTCTTTTCTTAGATATAGAGATATCCATTGCTCTCTATTCTCACTGAGTTCTAGCTTCCTAGCATAGTCCATCCAGAATTTCAAAATTCTTGCCAAGCCAGCTGGAAGCAAGGCTATGAGAAGTATTTACTATATAATTTCCATGGACTTGGTTGCCAACGCTACGACATGTGAACACCCAGGGAAGTCTGCAATGTTGGGAGGAGCTTTTACTGTGTTTAAAACTTTCAGACTACTTTATGCAAGTTGAAGGTATGATAATTTTTCTATAGCAACAGAAAGAAGCCACAGCTTCATTAAGACACATGTAGTTTTAGTATTAGTTTAACTTACATTGTAGTTTTAAGCATATTAAAGCTA
Organism: Scalopus aquaticus; assembly: GCA_004024925.1. Taxonomy (NCBI): domain Eukaryota; kingdom Metazoa; phylum Chordata; class Mammalia; order Eulipotyphla; family Talpidae; genus Scalopus; species Scalopus aquaticus. The sequence goes on from PVIJ01005277.1 coordinate 13,078, forward strand.
ATCCTACACGTGCCTAGTCTGCAGTCCTCCGCTCTACCAGCTGAGCTATCGAAGGGCGCATTATATACACAATGGAATACTATTCAGCATGGAAAGAAGATAAACACATGCAATTTGCAGCGACATGGATGGAATTAGAGGGGATCATACTCAGTGAAATAAGCCAGAAAGAAAGAGAAAAATATCGAATGGTTTCACTTATAACAGGACTATAGGGAGGCCGGGTGGGAGAGAGACAATGGAGGGGGGGGGAGGAAGGAGCCGGAGGGAGGGAAGGGAAAGGGCACAAAATGGAATAGAAAAGAACACAAGGGACCATGGAGATGGATCACGGGTGAATTGGTGGTGGGCTACCCAAGGGGAATGCAAAATGTAAAAGACATAAATAACAATAAAAATATATATTATATAAAAAAAATAAAGCTAATCCTTCCAATAACGGCTTAGAGAAAATTATGATTCAAATATTTATAGGACAAGTGCTCATAAACATACTCACTGGTTGATTTATAAAAAAGAATCTAAGATTGCAGAGGTTAAAAAATGGGCAAACGGGGCCTGTGCACCAATTATAATCTGAGGAATATTTTCCTACCTATTTGTCATTCAGCAAATATTTATTAAAAACATACCTTCTACCAGACACTTTCAACTCTATTTTTAGTATGAAACAGTGGAAATATACACTCCAAGGAAGAAGTTAGTAACCTGTGGTTTTCTGTAAAAGACATATCTTTTCATGGACGTTTAATATCCAAACCAGAATATTTCTTTTCTTTCCTTTTTTTTTTTTTTTAGAACAATGGTTTATTTCGCTTTCACAGAAAAGTCTGGGGAAGACAATCTAAGGTCTGGTAAGTCTGCTGAGGGCCTTTGGGACTGAGCTACTTATAGCTCATAGACTCTCACATCCCCAGATGTAGCTGTTGTATTTATGGTCCAAGACAGCAAGTACCAGACCTAGGATATAGCAGCAGGAGGGATGCAGAAACACGTATATTCTGCATTTCTTTTTCTTTTATTTTTTTAATATTTTATTTATTTTTGTTATCCATATCTTTTACATTATTGTGTGTTCCCCATAGGTTACCCATCACTGGTTCACCTGTGATGCCATCACAATAGTCCCTCGTGCTTCTTTCTTCCCCCTCTTGAGCCCTTACTCTCCCCCTCCCCTGTTGGATATCTCATTCTTATTTGGTGCCCCTATATTCCTGTTACAAGAGAAACCATTCGATATTTTTCTCTTTCTTTCTGGCTTTTTTCACTGATCATGATCCCTTCTAGCCCCATCCATGTTGCTGCGAATTGCATGTGTTTATCTTTTTTGAATGCTGAATAGTATTCCATTGTGTATATGTCCCACATCTTCTTGATCCAATCATCTATTTTGGGACATCTGGGTTGTTTCCATACCTTAGCTATTGTAAACAATGCTGCAATGAACACACAGGTGCATGTATCCTTTTGGATTAGGGTTTTTGGGTCCTTTGGGTAGATTCCCCAAAGTGGTATTGAGGGGCCGTACAGAAGCTCCATTCTAGCAGTTTGAGGAAATGCCACACAGCTTTCCACAGTTGTTGGACCAGTTTGCATTCTCACCAGCAGAGTAGGAGAGTTCCTGTTTCTCCACATCCTTGCCGCATTCCAAATAAGAATATTTCTAATGAGACTGATCAGGGACATTTTCAGTTTCAATTACGCAACTTTTTAAATTGTTCATTGTATAATTTCCCAGATTAATCATAATTTTTATTTTTCAGCTGATAGACTGAATAGAATTTTTATTATTAAAAAAAGTGTATATGCCCATTGAAAAATATTTGAAATATTGAAAAAAATAAAGAAGAAAATTAATATTACCTGCCACTCTACCTTTCATTTGCAAATATTACTAATATTCTGCTATGATATCTTCTTATATTTTATGTTGCATATTTTGTTCATTGGGGGCAATTTTATACATTGATTTTTAATCTTAGAATTAGTTTCTGAACACTTCTTATTACTAAACATTCTTTGAAGAATGTTTCTAAAGGGATATCAACATTCTACCAAGTGAGAATACCTTGTTTTTTTTTTATTTTTAAATTTTTTTAAGGAAGTATCTTTTACCATATCTAATTTGAATGATGAATATCTAGATTGTTTCATTTTTCATAACTGTGTTAGACTTTAAAAGATTACAACATTTGTTGTCCCATAAGCAATATGAAGTGAATGAGAGCGGCTTTTGATAGAACAACTGCTGAATTTAGGCATTGCTTTTTATCTGTGCCAAGACTTTGATTCCTGACCAGATAATATTTTATGGATTAAAACTCTAATCTTCTGAAAAGGTATATGGATATAACAAATAAATGTTCATATGTGAAAGGACATAGCAATATTTCCAACAAGCAAAACATCATCTCTTTGCTAAGTGTATGGCATTTCCAGGCCAGCACCAGGCAGGACCATTTGGAGTTCATGACTCTGATGAGAAAACAAGCAACATGAATGAGATTATTTATTTTTATCACTTTGCCTCAAACTTGCTATCAACCTAAGAGCGTCACCTTATTCTTTTCCTATCTCTTCTCATGCCAAAATGCACCTCTATTACCCAACATGATAAAGATGAAGGTTAAAAACTATTCATAAGTCAAATCTGCATAAATCAAATTTGAAAATGGAGGTGAAATTGGCTTCTGGAAAGAAAGCTGAACTCTATAATTGTGTATCTACCACACATGACCTTGAACAAGTAATTAACCTGTAGGGCCAAATGTTTTCACTGATGACTGGTAAAGCAGGCTTTCAGGTTTCTAAGAGAAAAATGGATAGATGTGGAAATTCATTAAAAGAAAGGCTTCTTATGCTGCTTATACCTAGGGAACACTGTAAAAACATTTTGTTATAAATCATTATTATAACGACTTAAAATTTTTTATTGAAGCAACATTGCATTATAACATTATTTCAGCTTTGGACATCCATCACTATATATCAACATCTCTATATATTACATTATCTTCACCATCATGGTGTTGTTACAAAGCAAATAGGTACCAAAATTCTGCTTTACCTAAAACTCTCTTTTCCCATAAATTGTTCATATAACTAGGGTCATATAACGAAGCCAAATGATGATTTGCTAAATCTTTTTGTTTATTCTAATTAATATAAGGTATTAATATAAAGGTATATCAAATTCTTCAGGCCTTAACTGGGTAATTTTTTGCTTAAAAAGTGTGGTTTGCTTTTCTTCAATTTACTTAAGGCAGATAATTCTCAAATATTTTTCTCTCATTAATGCAGTAATAGATGATCATGTGATGAGCTAATCCATCATATAGACTCTCATTCAACTGCCAAGATAAATGCAATATTGAATGGGAATATTTTACAGCTTAAAACAGAGGCAGCTCTCAAAGGTGCTATTATGGGACGAAAAGGATATTGTGCAGCTATTTTCTCAACATTTTATATGTTCGGGGCAGAGAAGTTTGGAGTTCTGTCATGAATTTTTCCCCATGAGAATTTATGAAGCATAATATAAATATTAAAATTCTACATTTCATAATTGAATGGAAGATAGTGCAAAATGGTGTAAAGTCATGGATTCTAGCATCAGAAAGGTCTAGGTCTGATCCTGAGTAATTTGACCTTGAACAATATCGACTAACGGGGGATAATAATAACTGAATGATTCTTAGGATGAATATATCAACATTGTAACATTTCCAATACAATGCTCACCTATAGTAAATGCTAAGTAAAATGAGGTTATTGTTATTTTAAAGACATAGTAAAATGATTTTTATGTATTTCATTATTTAATAAAAATCATTTTATTGGGCAAGGCAATGTCTTTTTTCTGATGTTGGTGATGCCGTGCAGCTAATGCAGAGGGCAGTGACTTGCAAAAGTTGCTTCTCATGTTAATTGAAAGCCTAGAAACTCTTCAAAGCAAAGATTTCTCCATTGGTTGTGAAATAGATGTCTTAACAGAAACTGTTAGCAGAAAGGCTGATCATTTACAAAAATTGATCTATTTGTTTCTAAGGGCAGCAATTGGAAGTTAAAAGCCTCCACCCCAAGAGTAGATTGCTTATCCTCTGGTTTCATGCAGTCCACTCAGAGATTGTATCTTATCTCTGCCATTGAAACAACTCTCCAAAAGACATGAATGTTTATTAATTAATTAGAAAACAGGATTGGGGCTCTTTGGGGCTTCTGTTCTAGAACAGTAAATTCCTTGGGGGTAGGGGGCATTGAAACATAGCCTCCAAAGTGCCCTTGTGTTACAGAAGCTGAACTGCCTGGTCACCCAGACACCTTTAAAGGGCTTAGTCTGGTGCCACCTTGCATGTGGGGAGCCAAAGAGGCAGAGGTATGGACAACAGATTTTCTCCCTTGGGGACTAGATATGTTTGTCAAGAAACAGAACACACATTTCCTGTGTTTAAAACAAGTCAACTATGCCTGCACAAGAGAATTTCCTGGAAAGGTTTTTAAAAAGCTATGATTGCCAACCCTGGCCCCACCAGACCCCCAAAATTGGAATCTCTAAGAGCAGGACATGAGCACCACCTATTTTGGCTTGCGCCAGTGAATCTCAGACTTTGACATGTCTCAGAAGCTAAGTGGAGACCTCGCGAAAACTCACATGGCTACCCCACATCTCACATAGAGCTTTTTGCATATACAGGTGCTCACAAATATTTACTAAATAAATAGTACCAGATTCTCACTCAAAAGGAACAGACTTGTAAAACAGGGTTTATAAATTGGTGTCCATGGATGGACTTGTAGCCCTTTAGATCCTGAAATTACTTGCAATATTTTATCTGTGAGTGAAGAAAAAAAGCAGTCTTTCATTTTTCAAAAAAAAATTAAGTTCAATATCACAACCACAAAAGCATTTCATCTTGTTAAAAATAATAAGTCGGCCACTGAAGACTAAACTCTCATCTGAGGGTCTTTTGCCCACCAGCTGAAGGATGCATCCATGCCTGCTTACTTTGAAGGGACTCTACTGCAGGTTGAAAAATAAAGGGTAAGACGGTTGTAACTCCAGGGGAGGGAACTTGTGGAACTTGTCTGGTCGTCTTTGTCCCCAGGGCTTGCCCAGGAAAGCACACAATGATCATTTGAGGAATAATATTGTTACTATCCACTACTCAATTCTGAAAAAGCACACAAGAAATATTAATAAAATATAATTGCGCAGTGTGATGCATTTGTGAGATAGAAAAATTAAAAATTATTCTTCAAACATGTGTTTTATTTTTTTTCTCCCTGCCAGGCAATTCTTGCTTCTCAAGGCTCTAACATTCATATTCTCCAAGCAAAAATCTTCTTGCTCAATGCTATTCCTTTTTGACAGTAAAAATGATAGCAATTATCATTTTTAAAATAAGTCTTTCTTTAATTTTTGGCTTTTATAAACTAACACCTTCATTATATTATTGTTTTGGGTACATACATTAACATTATATTGTTATGTTTTATGAAGTAGAATAGTAGATATTATGATTGTGATTTTCCAGAGAAGTGTTGGGTCAGGAACGCTCCACCACATTCCTGGGGACACATTGAGGGACGAGTTGCGGAGCAGGTTTGCCAGGCAAGACTCTGCTGCCAAATGAGCAGCCCTCTTGCTATTTATTAGCAGTGATACATAAACATGAATGACTGTGTGACAATGGCAGGAGACGCAGGGTCCAGGGAAGACAAAGAGTAATCATCTTTATGGGGAACAGGAGGGGACACGTTCGCCACGTATACAGGGAGGACTTCCTCTGCAGGACTCGGTGTAATTTCTGAGCTACTCCCAGACCACATCAGACCATTGCCACACAATCAGTCAACGGCTACCTAGGTGTCGCTGACCGCTTCGTGATGCAAGCCATTATCTAAAGGCAGTCAGGCAGGAGTGCCTTATCGAAATCTTCACACACACAGGTGCATAGAGAGGTCACAGAGAAGAACCCCAGGTCATCACCCTCAATGCAGTCATTTCTTCTATGCAAGATGTTTCTCAAATTCCCATATAACTTCAAGAAAATATCTCCTGTGTATTCTGGTCCATACAGGGTCCAGTGGATGGTCTATTGATCTGTTTTTGTACAGAAGTACCCATTCATCAAGGTGCCAAGAAGGAGAGAAGGGATTTGCACCTTGGCACTCTCGCACACTTGCTCTCTCTCTCAGTAAATGGGTAGGAGGAAATAGTTCCATTTTAAAGCATGCATGCTTTTTCCATGAGATCATTCTCTATATAAAGTTCCATGATTTTAAAAGTTTACAATACATCATAAATATTTTTCTCCATTAGTAAAGATCTGTCTTTTCCTTCGAAAGGACTGCAAAATATTTCATTGTATGGATACATGATAGTTGTTTGGTCCAGGTCCTACTGACTACCATTTAGACTGTTTCCAACTTTCCTATGTGATAAACATAGCAATAAACATTCATGCACATATGAATTTACATCCTGGTCTTTCAAGGGCTCCCCCATTCCCCTATCATTTTAACTTTCCTCCTTTCAACCCCAGAGTCAAAAGTTCTGAACATTATTCATGTCTGTCTTCCAGTAGCCTTAGGAAATTATTTAAGGGGGAGGGTGTGAGTGGAAAGGACCTGGATTCTGAGTTTTCTTACTCTCCCCAAGTGATTTTGATGCAGGTGAAGATTGAGAACCACTGGGCTAAGCTGAAATGGCATTGATAGTCTTCTTTGAAAGATTCCTAGTAGAAAAAGACAGCACTGCTTTCTTGGGTGGAGGAAGAGCAAGTTTAATGCAGGAAAATGTGCCCACACCTTTTACTGACTTGAATCCCACCATGGAGGCCATGGAGAGCCATCTCAGACTGGGCACAATACCAAGACAATAAATTTCTTGCAAATCAATTTCCCAAGAAGGACTTCAGCTCTTTTATCGAGTTATAAGTTTGTGTGGACATTTAGAGTTGGTTAAAATATCACCTACCATGACTGCTACAGTCACAATAGATGTAGTCTGTGTAAAATGTCCCTGTGGAAATAGGAAACTAGTCCAGTCCTTTCTTAGTAACAAAAACCATGAATAATGCACAGAGAATATGATTTCTTTTCACATGGTTCTTGCTGTGTTAATTTTTATGACCATTTGAGAAAGTGAAAATGCTGGGAAAATTGAAAGAGACACATCTTGAAAATATCAAGCATAAGATACTCAATCACTTTGACCCTGCTTTCTCATATAGTGTGGTACGTGGGTATATCAGAGCTTGGTGAATAAGAGTTTCTTCTAAGATCAGGTAATAAGAACAGCTCTCACTGGGAGAGTTTGTTTGGTATCCAAAGCTATGTTGTGTGCCACATATGTCATCTTATTAAACCTCATTAATTTGCCATCAATACAGAGGTTTTGATAAAATTAAATGTGAAATAAAGTTCAGAAAACAGGAACAAGCACCCTAGATAAGTCAAACTAACAGACAAAGCTAGAAATCATGGTTTGTCCTAAAGGTTATTAGCTGTAGTTTCTGTGACGTCATTTGCCAGACAATCTTATTGGACAAAGTTCAAGTTTGAAGAGCCACTAGGAGAAACCGCTAAGGGAAGTGCCAGGTAGTCCTCTTGGGAAAGAAAAACAAACATGTTTGGAACATCTAGTGCCGTTTGATATTTTCACCTGTGACGCTGAGGGCAGAACTGCGAGAATTTCCATCAGAATTGGAGAATAGATGTCAGCTGACATTTAAAAATCCTCCCCTGTTTGCATAGTATATAAGGCATCTTGTACAAGGTGGGGTCCCTGTGTCGGGTTGCTGATGACCCTTCAGAGAAGGTAGACGAATCCCCACGTTTTAATTTATAAGCATGTTTGTTAACCATAAAAAGCTGCTAGAGCTCTACAAGTTAGTGGGCAGAAATTGAGAAATGAAAACAAAGGAAATGAGATTCATGGAGCCTGAGTCTACTTGGTGGGAGGGGTCTCCCTTCTCAGGTGGACAGTTAGGCATAAAGGGAGGAGTCATAGGAAGCACCCAAGACCACCTCTGCTAGGGAAAAGCACATTATACTTTGTCCAGACAAGTTACTGGGGATGCAGGGGGGGGATCTGCACATCAAGTCTTCTCTTTGTACTAAGCAAGACCCCTCTTCCTGCTCTTCCTGACTCTATGCGGTTCAACAGCAGCTCCCTCAACAGTGAGTCACCAGTGAGATGTGGGGTTCCTGAACCCAGGATCCTCTGTTCCACTTCATTCCCACCGCGGCCCCTCCAGGGAGGTCTGAACATGCCGAGGGCACTGCTGTGCACTCACCTTTTCTCTGGACCCCACTTTTCAGTATCTATAGTAACTGGGTGAGTGCACCCACCTATTCAAGATAACGGTGATGATGACAAGGCATCATTATTACCAAACTCCCCAATTCCAAGCAGTGGGCCAAGTGATTCAGGGATCGTGGTATGGAGAGGAGGGAGGGACCGCTGCACCCACTGGGGGGCCCACTTGGGGATTTATCTACTTTCTCTGAAAGATTATCAGGTTGTCTGACAGAGGGAGCCCACCTTTTACAAGATGCCTTATGTACCGTGCAGACAGGGGAGGATTTTTAAATGTCAACGCCCACTGTTCTGGGCATTTACTGGAGGGGCCAGGCTCTGTCATGTGGTCACTTCTCTGTGGACACTTGTTGCTGGTACTGACTGTCCCCCTCATCCCTTAGTGGCTGCTTCTGCCGGGCGCCTCTGTTCTTGGTCAGGTAGATCCGCAGAGCTCCCTGCCTGCTGCAGGGCCCACTGCTTCCCCGGCCCACTGCCCCCCCACCCCGGCTAGAGCGGGAGAAAGTCGCGGGAGTGGGAGAAAATCCAACATCCGCCATTCTTCTCAGCTCTATGTTCTGGCATAAACGTTAGAGTGTGAGTTCTACTGGTTTTGTTCTTGATATTTAAAAATAAGGTTTTCGACTTTTAAATACCTACTAACCATTTCCTCGATACCTTCAAATATCTAACTCTGAATATTGAAAATTGTGTTTTGAGAATTAACATCTCTCTTACTGAGGGAGATTTACAAGAATCTCCATAGGACCCCAATAGTCAACAATTTGACTTCTCTCTCTCTGCCATCCCTTCCTGGAGAGCAGTCACGCACCAGTCACCTTCACTATCAGAACAAGGTAAGAAGGTTAATTATTGGGACACGTTAGTTTTCGATAGCAGGATAAACTTCTGTTTAAAAGTCCCAATTATCATCCTGGTACACAAGAAAGAACCAAAACATGAATTTCAAACCTTTTTAAAACATGTTTATCCAGTAGGAAGGTTATTTTTAAAATCCTTAATTCTGGGTAATAACCCCAATTTTCATTTTTCATTTTTCTAAGTAGTTAAGGGAGTGGAGAAGTTTCTCATGAACCCACAGGGCCTGACTGAACTTTGCTCAAAATAATTCACATGCCAAAGTGACATGTTCTGGGAAGGCCTGTCACGAATATCTCAGGAGGCCTATCTGAACATTTTGGGGAGGCCTAGTCTTCCATCAGTATTGCTTTTTATAAGTTTTTCTTTAATCAGTGTCTCCACAAGGTGAAAGAGAGACCACCAAAAAGGGCAGGAATGCCTGAGAAACAGCCCCGCCAGGGATAATATCAGGACGCCGGAGCAGCACCACCTCCCCGGCCAGACGCCCAGCTTCTCTCTGGTCTGAGCCCACTGCAGGTGGACCAGCACCACGTCTTAATCATGCAATTTTGAATTCTGTGTCTGATGGGTAAGAAAGCGCTTCCATGTCTTGTGCTTTGGTTCTGGAGTGTTGTTTTCTCTATGTGGTGTATTGTTCACCTGAAGAATTGTTTGGCCCTATATATTTTTCTTTCTCCCCATTGTGTGCTTTGGGTTTGCTCTGCTGTCATTGGGTCTTTTGTGTTGTGTGGGTCCTTCTCTCCCACTGTTCTGGGCATTTACTGGTTGGGTGGGCTCAGCAGCTGGGGCCTTGTAGGGCCAGGGGTGGTGCTGGGATCTCTCAGGTAGCTCCTCAGGGCATTATTCCGGTCGGCAGGCCGTTGGGCCTGGGTGGGCAAGTGGCCAGGTGTGTGGGCTGCTGGGGAGCTCACCCCAATGTTCCTCAGGGCATCCTTAAGTTCTACATGTTATCAAGAACACGGACTGCTGGGTGGGAGTTGCCATATCAGGGACAGTTGGTGGCCAGCTGGGAGGTCCAAAAAAAGCACCACTGCTCCCCACGCTGGACTCGCAGGGCTTCCTGGGTTCCTAGGCCACCGCAGATGGACAAGCACCACCTCCTGCAAAGAACAGCATGGTGCTGAAGCACCGGGGCTGCTGGATACTGGCATGGCAAGGAACCAAGGAACACCAGCACCTCACTTGTCTGGCTCGGCAGGGGCCTAGACAGCCTAACTACTACATAATTCTCCAGGCCACACAAGCCCAAAGCCCCTGGACACTCTGCTTATGCCTGAGGCTCAGGGCAAAGGCACTGCCAGAAAGCCTGCTGAGATGAGAGCTAGGCTACTGCTGAAGGGCCAACTGGGGCTTCTGGGAGCGCACCCCTGGTGGAGCTTGGCTTAACTTGCCTTTACCAGCCAGTGATTACAGATCCCTCCCTCAGCTCAAGTGGCTCCGGGACCCAGGAAGGCTGATGGCCTTAGCAATTCACTGCAGCCACCTTTCTACCGCCGCCACCTCCATCCCTCACACCCCAGGTTGGGTTCTTAGACCACTGCCCTGCAGTCTCCTGAGCTCCAGTCATCCTGATTGGTGACAGGGTTTCAACCAATACCACAACAGAGAACACAGCTTCCAAAACCAATACTCTAGATCAACAGCCTGTGACCTGCAATTCAAAGCAAGATCATCATAGCAGGATTGGAAAGAAAATAGTTGCAGACCTGGCCCCAGCTTCTAGTGGTTCATCGATCTTTGGCCTTCTCCACTCCAATCTTAGCCTTCAAGTCACAGTTCTTAAGGACATCAATCCTGTTAAATTAGAGTCCAGAATAACCACCTCATTTTAATTTGATCATCTCTCTTAAGACCCTACCTCTAAATAAGATGACATTTGGAGATACTGAGAGTAGGGATACGAATTGAGAGTAGAGGGCATAATTCCACCATGAGCAGTGGGGAAGAGCGAAAGCATGACTGTGGCGTGAAACCATGGCTCACATAGGGCGTGGCCTGAGTAGCCACCCAGAGGAGGGCCAGGGCACAGAGCATACCTTCCTGGCCTTGGGGAGGACAGGGCTGCCTCTATGTGACATGGGGTATTGACATGAGATTTCCTGAAAAGGGAAAAGTTGCTGGGAAGGAGAAATACCGAGTTGTTTTTGAGAGGGGGTGGAGCTGTAATTTTTTGAAGGTGAGAAAGGTCTAGAGATCATCTTATTGCAATCAATGTGTAGATAGGGATGTTACTGTTACTGTTCACTTAAAATGATCAGAGTGATATATTTTATGTTATGAACTTCTTACTGCAGTGTTTTTAAAAAGATAGCTTTGTCAGAAAACCATGCTCTGTGTAAAGTACAAACACGACCTTCAGCTCATGCCAACTCCACGTGGTGACACCACTCACACAGGAAAAGTAAGCACCAGCCACAAGCTGCCTCTCACCAGAGCCTCACACTTCCATCTTGCCCTAAAACTCGAAGAGTGTATGAAAACTAATTATATTATTTTACAATTCTTTTACTGTCCCTCCTGAAAGTGAATCTGATTTTCTTAAGAAGTGTCCTGATTCACAAGTGTTTTTGTTCACGGACAGTCATAGGCACTGCACAAAACCCACAAACTTCGATCATGCCCCTGTCTATATTTTTATTATGTATTACTTTGAAATACAAAAAAGAGAAAGTAGTATGACTATCCAAAGACTATGTTCCTTCAAAAATCAGAAATCAAAACATGAGTTATAGTGAGTCCCAAACTTTGTTATTAAAACCTATTACACTAGGGGGCGCTAGATTAACATATGATAGGATGCCCAACAAAGGACCAGCATTTAAGTTACTTTATAATTTAACTCAAAACAAATTTTAGCCATTGTTTTTTCAGAGCTGAGAACTGGCAATCTTCACTATTAGAAGTCTTTTCACATTTCACATGGAATGTAATTTTTCTTTACAGCTGATATTGCGAAATTTTCTTTGAATGAATCCTTCCAAGATACACACACATTCTGAAAACACACCTCTTATTTGATCTGAAATAGCAATGAGGTCTCATATTATTAAGCATTTTCTTACCCATGTAATTGCTATTTAAGCAATTAGAAGCAGTTGTCAAAATAAATTAAGCAACTTCTACTCGTGGTGCAGCACGTCCTTAAGCTGGTTTTCACGTACCTGATTGTTTAGTTTAAATCAAAAAGGGAATTATGTGTAGTCACGAATGTACCGTTTATTTTGGCAGCTTGTTCCTTCTAAGTATATATTTCCCCCTCCCACTGAGCTATTTATGGAAACTATCAGGCCAAATCAGTAAAATTTTCAGGAGTGGGAGGAAACATCCAGAAACATTCATGGTCTCTTTTCACATGTGCCCAGTGAATGTCTAAGTACAAAGATTTGATAGGCAGTTGAAGAAAAATCAGCAAATTTTTAAGTTTGACGGTATTGTCTTCTTTCCTCTGTCTCTTATCCTCTCCCTTGCTAAATTCACTGATTTCAAAGGTGTTGAGCTTCAAAGAGTGGCAAGCTTTATATATTGCTCTTACATATTTGTAACTTAATCTAGACTCAGAATTTTAGAACACTGAGGAAAAGATTGGCTGTGAATTCTTGTTTTCAGTATCCCTTTTTCCAGAAGTATTTGTTTTACCTCTGAAAAAGAGCTAGAAAATTATAGCCTACTGTACCTTGGACTTGAAAATTCTCCTGAAATTTCCTTTTACTAGCATAATTCAAAATATGCTATATGCATGAACATCGTCAAATGAAGAATTTTTTTTTACAGTTTTCTCACTGAGATAAAAATTGAATAATCTCCCAGTTCTTAACTTCTATTGGACCCATTATGTCATTCTATGACATTTTACAAAGCTGTAGAAGCATTCCAAAAGAGAAAAGATTTTGCACACCTAAGAGAAAAGTCAGAATATATGTGGGTTCCTTTTGATATGTTAAACAATTTCCTGTAACTCTGCTTTCCAGATCCAACTTCTTTTCTATAATTTCCATTATATATCACAGATTGCTGGTAATACTGGGTTTGCAGAGCTCTGCAAGCTTGAAAATTAGAACATGGTTCAAATGTCTACTCCTGAAATCTTTTCCAAATCCCCCTTTTCTACTTTTATACAAGACAAATGCTATGGAAACAATGCTTTCAAGAATTATGTTAAGCTATTTGTATGCACTGCTTTTTTGGCTCTGATTTGAAAACTGTAAGTGGTCCAAACCAGTGACAACATCTCTTGGACAGAAATACTTGACTTAATACACATCAATATCCATATCCAGGTTATAGTGGGATGGAATGAGCGATTCATTTTTTTGTCTCTCTGTCAGTCAGTTTCCTACTGTGAAACGTAGGCCCATTTAAACTGAATAATTTGAGGACAGCTAAGTAAAGGGACAATTTATAATTTTAGGCAGAGATTAAGGAAACCAAGATGGAAATAGCAGAATTTAGAGTGGTAATTTCAGCAGGGAGAGGAGAGCTGTCATCACCTCTGGGTTCAAAGGGGCCAGCAGGATCTGATCCAGGAGCATTCTGGAAGGCTGCATGATAGGAACAGACCTCCTCGGTAGGCAGATACTCTGATGTGACCTGCCAGTGAGATAACTGGGGAAACAAACACTCCAAATTCACGCCAATCCCTCAATAGCTTGCTACTACCCCCCACTGGTTGAACTCAACCCAAGATGAAAGCAAGGGCACAGGCAACCATTAACAATCCTAAGGCACAGAGTTAAAGTGGAGAATGGATCTGGGGAAAGGAAAAGAGAGGCATGGCCTGGCAATTCTCCTTAGACATTATCTAATTTAATTCTTTCCAGTTTTACAAAATATAGGTTGTTTTCTACAATTTGCAGGTGGGAAAACTGAAGATCAAATTTATGATTGAAAATTTATTACTGCAATTAATGTAAGTTATTACAATAATAGATTGGAGAGAAATATCTTAGTACATGCAGATAAAATGCACTAGCAAAAGTTTAATTTCCTTTGATGATAAAATATTTTAGCTATCTGCATGGAAATAACTTTCTTAAACCAGTAGCGTATTTTTTTGAAGTCTATAATAAATGTATCTTATATTTAATGCGTTAATGCAAGTCCAAGCTACTACAGGATGTCTTAGCTACTGCAGAAAAATATACAAAAAAAAAAAATAAACACTGGAACATAAAACACACACACACAGTAGGTAAAATACATAAGAATTGAAAAAGAAAACAAAAAGCTAAAAAGTGGGCTTGTGGAGGGGCAGCACATTTGAGTGGTTAAAGAACGTGGACTTTGAAGAACAGATCCGGGCAGGAACTCCAGCTGTGCCACTCGGATGCTGTGAGCTTGGTTCGGTGATAACATCATACACTCTGGTGTGAAAACAATGGATATTATCAGTTTGAATGTTTTGCAACCATCCCAGGCCAGGTAGGTTCATTGTCAGTTCTCCAAGACGAAAGATACTTTTAGAGCCTTTGGTAGATTTTTAGAGGCCTTGAATGTTGAATCAGGGGGCAGACCAGCTTTCTCTCTCAGTATTTCTCCAGCCATCTTCTCTCCCTGTCCTACCACCTCAGAGGGATGCAGCCCTTATAGCTCCTTGGCACAGGTGTTCTCACTTACATATACGCATGCCCCGTGTTCTCTGGGCCCAGGTGGACATAATTACAGGTGCACATGCAAGACCACAGGGGCTGGTCATAGAGCTAATGAAGGGTGGTGGAAAAAGCCTGATAACTTCATTTACCCTACGGATGAGCGTAAACAGTATGGTTGTCTACATAGACAAGCCAAGGAAATCTATAGATAATTTATGAAATCTAAGCACAGAATTCAGCAAGATTGTTGGCTATAAGAACTTTCAGGTTTTAGTTTCTGGAATATTTTGCTCCTGATTGCAACATTAAGAAATACTTCTTGGTGATGGAGAGATGAGGAAAAAAAATATTTTAATGAGGTTTTACAGCACAGGGCCTCAAAGGAAATAACCATGCTTTTCACAGTTGCACTGCCAATTCTGTTGCTTTAGTGTACAGTGTACTTTTTTATTTTTTATTAAACTGAGAGTTCTTTTCTCTTCCAACCACAGCAATGCTGACTGTTAATGGGCTTATTTATTTTTTTTAAATATTTATTTATACATACAAGCCGGGGTATAGGCCAGAGGTGTGGGGCGGCGAGAGAGTTCACCAGAGACAGAGCGGGAAGCAGAACAGGCAGATCAGAAATACACTGCTGAGGGGAGCAGCAGGTGAGGCAGGAGAGGTCTGCTGCACCATATGGGATCCTCCCTGGCTGGGTGTCAAACTCGCATCGCACTCTGCGGACAGCTCCACAGCACTGCGCTCAACCGCTGCGCCAACAGGGAGGCCCTGCTAATGGGCTTATTAACCAACGCTCATTACATCCTTACCACATGGCGCCATTAGCTTCACTGTGAGCCAGGGCTCAGCACAGGCTCCTGGAGAGGCGGAGCCTAGTAGAAATACCAGCATAGCAGGGGTCATGTTCTGGGTTCCAGAGTCTGCTAGAGTGACAAGAAGTAGGTCTTACCCATAACAAGAGATAAGTTAAAAACCCAAGATATATGGCAAACGACTAGCAATGTCTTCACTTAATAAAACATTCTTTTACAGTAAAAATTTCACTACAACTGGTCTCCTCATTGGTCATATCCAATCTAGAACAGAGGCTATTAAGAATTGAACAAGATATGCAATGTATTTCAGCTTCTTTGTGCAATGGATGTTATTTCCTGGTCGTGCTGCTGGTCATTATAATGTGCAAGGCCCCAGGGGTCACACCTGAATGGCCTAGACTCTGAAGACAATTGGAGGGTCCTGAGATCATTAGAGATCATTTTCATGTCTTTTGTCCACACTCAATATTTTATTATCTAACTCACTTCCTTCAGTATTTTATTTTTGTCATTTTTACAGCTAGTGCTAAGCTATAGAAAACTTGATAGTTTTTTTCTCTTGAAATCACCCTAGTACAATGATATCTGAACTATGCACTGAAGTCAAAGAAAAGCCAACTACTTTTTAGCATATTATCACAGCTTTTATGGATAATCAAGTAGTCTAAATTTAACTGTAACATTCATTTGTAGAGACTAGAGACAATTCATTTTGTTACACACGGTGAAGTGATCAGGATATTTTTCCTGCTAGTCATAGGAAAATCAACTGCTATGGACTTAAGGAATACAGATAATTTGTTAGCTCATGTAGTAGTAGGATCCAATTCTGTCTTGGTTAATTGGTTAATCTCACAGCTCATGATGTCAACAAGGGCCCAGGTCTCTGCTGGGCATCTACAGTGTTAGCCCCATCCCAAGCTGGGTTGCAATCATATTTATAAGACATAGACTTGTAGTAGTATGAACTTTTTTGTTCATACCCAATGGGAAGAACAAAAAACTTAGCTTCATAGTTTTCTCTACAACCTCAATTACAGATAAACTTGGTAATCCTCTTCTTGCTTGTCATTGATCAAAATTGTACTGGGCCTGGCCACTGATGAAACTTTACTGATAGGGGGATGAGATTTTTATGGCCAGTTTTGGTTAACTAGTTGATGTGAAATGGATTTTGGTGAATAAACAACAAAGTCCAATACATACAGGTGACTTGGAATTCTATTTTAATCTTTGAGTTAGTCTTCATTCATTTATATTTTAGTTCATCTATTTTAGTTGGCTCAGGTCTTCAACTCCTTTCTATACTGAAATAAAAATGTTAACCAGCCACATATGTGACAAGATATGTGACGGCAAAATTTCTAACGTAGTAACAAACCTCAATATTTTGTCAGCTATCTCTAAAACGATAGCAAACGATTCAATAGAATTTTCTATCTGTATTCTTTTGATGATCTTGTCCAATCTCATGACTTTATATAGTAACTGTTTACTGATGACTCCTAGTTTTTACCTCTAGCCTGTGTCTTCCCCAACATCAGGTTCTTATTAAAGAACTTAGTGATTTCTGCACTTAAGTGTCTAAGAAATATCTTCAACCTCAGGAATTCATAACTTAACTTTTGCTCCTCTCTGAAAAGCTGTTCCCATCCGAAATCTTTCCTATTCCTTTAAGGAATTTCCCAATTCTATCATTCCAGGGCAATTTTTAAAACCCTGCTCATATTTCAAGGTTGACCTGTGTGTTTTAAGCTCAGACTTCAGACTTCATCAGAGTAATGCCTTGGGACAGTGGGCTGTTGTGCAGGTGTTAATATGGATGTGCTTCAACTCACAAATTGCTATTGATCTGTGAGTGTTTAATCCCTCAGGAAATCTTGCAGAGTAAGAACTCCTGGCAAGACAGGATTCATGAATGGCAGATAATTTTACCAAAACAACAAAATAGGGCCTCGGGTTAAGCGCAGCACTATGAAGTTATCCAGAGCCACTGCAGCATGAGTTCAATACCTGGCCAGGGAGATTCCCACAAGGAGCAGCAGACTTCTCCTGCCACGCCCACTGCTCCCCTCAGCAGTGTATTTCAGTCGATCTGCCTGTTCTGCTCCCCACTCTGTCTCTGGTGAATCCTCTCATCATACCACACCTCTGGCCTACACCCCAGTTTGTATGCATAAATAAATAAATCTTCAAAAAAAAACAAAAACAACAAAATATTATCAGAATTTTGACATTATCCATGATAAAAGTCACTGGAAAAATACAAAGAACACACATACACACAAAATCCTTTTCAGTAAATGGAGGTTGGGGGGGAGAAAACATCCATCTTTGTAGTGGGTAGTATAGTTCATTTCAATTCAATTTCAGTATCTCTCCTCCTTCTCTATGTTTTTAATACTCCTCAACTCCCTGCTAAAAAGAATAAAGTATAAAATATACTTTTACTACTACACTTTTAAAATATAGTAGAGAATATGCACAATTATCTATAATATAAATAAGGCCTTTCAGCACAAGAGTATAAGCAATTGATCTTGAAACTCTGGTTGCGGGAACCTGTAAAGATTTTACAGAGAGGCCAGGTCAAAAATGGGTGGAAGGTCAATGGTGGGGAAGTGAGAAGATGTAGCAGAAAGAACACATTCAAAGCACAAAGTGTCAGGGGATATGAAATTGGATTTTAATATTTTGGGTGTCAGGGTGTATCTCAAAGCTGAGAACAAACATATGAAAATACCCTCCCCTGGAAACAAAAGGGCCATATTTTGGGATGGGGGAGAGAACACAATTCAGCTCATAATAGCACCTGTCATCAGTTCCCCACTGCTATTATCTCGTTATTATTTATAGTATTTTTTTTAATTTCATCTCTTGTCACTCTTCCCCTTTTCACCCCACTCTGAAATATCAGACATATCCCCAGCTCTCATCTTCTTCCTTGCTCTTCCCCTCCTTCAAGTGTTTGCTCGCCTTTAGAAGTCACCAGTCTTCTGAAGGATATAAGGGATGAGAGGATTCTTTGAAGGAAATTTGGAGAAGACAGTGTGACATCTTCTCCTGCCTCCCACACCCTCATGAGGGTGCTCCAAGAGAGCTCCTGAAAGGGGGTTCTGTACAAATCTTCCCTGGCTGCCCAGGGAGTGCTGGCTCTCCCACAGAAACCTCTTGGCCTGTCCATGTTGGCAACACATGGACCCTATCTCCTAGAAATGAACAGAAAGACTTCTCAGAACCTGACATGTGTCCCCTTCAGTTGGGGCTGTTTGAGATGAAGATGGTTGGAGCCATCTCTGATGACAGGAAGAGGGAATGAGCTACAGTGAAGGGAACAAACTGCAATTTCAAGGACATGGAGGAAGCTGTGTGACCTCAAGGAGGAAGCTGTCACCCTGGGTGGCTAACCAGGCTGTAGTTGGCTGGAATACCAAGAAATACCCAGGGAATACCAAGAAAATTGGGTGGGCAAGAAATGAACAGAGATACCAGAAAATCAGCAAGGAAGTATATCACCAGCAACAAGGTCAGGGTAGACATTGCTGGGGAAGTGTGTTCAAGGAAACTTTATCAGTACCCCTCTAAAAGTCATCAGTTCAATTTGTCATGACAGGAGACAATCAACAGTCTCAATGGAATGATTAATAGCACCAGGTAAATAAAAATGCGCTTGCCCTTTAATCTTCTTCTGTCTTCCCCAGCTTGATCCTGGAGAAGTCAGAAGTAGCAGAGTCACAGAGAAATAGCAGAAGAGTGCTATGAACTCAATTCCACTGTCCCCAAAATCCATATATTGGAGTCTAATTCCCCAGTGCTTTTTGATGTGGGATATTTAATGAGGCAGTTAGATTTGAAAGTGGTATATGAATGAGGTGGTTAGATTATAATGAGGTCATTGAGGTGGGCCCTAATAGAACTAGTGTCCTTAAAATAAGAGGAAATTAGGATGCAGACATAACATACAAAGATGAGAAGACAATCATCTACAAGACCAGGAAAGAGGTCACAGAATCCTGCTAACACCTTGATCTTGAACTTCTAGACTTTAGAACTGTAAGAATACAAATTTCTGTTGTTTAAGCCACTCAACCTGGAGTAGTTTGGTACAGCAGTCCTAATGCAAGGAGGGCAAGATGAAGGAAGTACCAGAGCACTCAGTTTGGACATTGAAAGTACAGATCCTGTAGTGCCAGCGGGAAGGAAGAAGCTTTAACTGGATTGACTGATAATGATATGACATTGGACTTGTAGAATTCTAGACATCACATTCATGGTTTAAGTCAGGAATTAGCAAATTTTTTCTCTAAAGAGCAAAATAGTAAATATGTTCCACCTTGTGGGTCAAACACTCTCTTTTGTGACTTTCATTTGCCATTGTGGCCTGAAACCATTCACAGGCAATATGTAAACAAGGGAGTGTGGGAATGACTATGTTCCAACAAAACTTAATTTATGGAGTCATATTTGAATTTCATGTGATTGTCACATGCCATGAAATATTATTTTTCTCTTAATTTTTCCCCAATCACTAAAATATATGAAAAACATTTTTTGTCTTCTTTTGGGTAGCAGATAATAAAAGGTAGAAGAAAAGTCTGCACATTCCCTTTTAAGAGGATTTTTTTAAGCTGAGTAGTTATGTGTTCAGTTTAAAAATCAAGCTTTTCTTACAAACATAAAGAGGAAAATCAAAAATGCAAAAGAGCTATAGTGTCTAATACTTGATAGGTGTTTGACAGAGCCTAATTCCTCCATCCCTGAAAGCAAGAGAGGACTTGAACTAGAACATTACAGGTGAATTAAAAGCTACTGAGTGTGGAATGGAGGATGATTGATTGATTGTAAGGAGATAATGAAGGTCAGCCAAAAAAAAAAAAATCTAAGACAGTTGAGCTCAGAGCATGCAAAACTAAAGGCAATAAGGAAGACAGGAGTCCCATGAGAAGACGTAACAGGATGAAAGAGAATGATGGGAACAATTTCAGTTTAAGAGGTTTGTGGAGTACCAAAAGAATTGAAGATAGTGCATGTAATTAAAATTGTTAGATATTATGAGTGAGAATAGAACAAATGAATGCATTGTTTCTGGCTTACATAAAATATCAGAAATGTTTATTTGCTCTACATTAAAGTTTGATAAAATAGAAATTATGATCCCAGAGCAATCTGAAAACAAGGAATGACTCGTCTATAATAGTCTATTAACTGTTGAAGCCTCAGATACAGTCCTACATTCCAAGTTATCTCAGTTATTCTCCCTAAATTATAAAAATGGTAAGAGGCTAATTTGCTTTCCCAGTAGCTTAAAAATCTCTCTGCTCATTAGGAAACTGCCCTCATTTAAATAAAGGATAGAGTCCACATCATGATGTGGGAATTTCATCACAGTGATGGGGAAAAATGTATCACTGAAAAGTAAGATATCTCTTAAATTTGAACCTAGAAATATAAACTTCTACATAATTTCTTTCCTCGAAGTCATGAAGCTCTTATTTACTTTAAAACGATTTAACAGCAGTCAGAGCAGAGGAGAATCTAAGCATTTAAACTGGGCTCATTTTATTCCTTTTTGTCCTTCATGCTCTACTTACTTTAAATGTCTTTAAATTATTCATTAGATTGCAGGGAAATCACTCAAAGAACTATCTTTGGAGATCACTCATAGTAAGTGAAGGAGGTCTCTGCCTCTCCCAGCAGACGGCTCTCTCACACCTCACCTTCCTCTCTCCCTTGCGCCCTGCCAGCAACTAGGCAACTTTAATCCCCACATTGAAAATTTGCCACCTAAATGTCTTGCCTTCCAGACCTTCAGTAAATTGAGAGTAGTCACAAAGCCAAAGAAATTAAAGCTAGCAAATTAGAAAGCAAACAGAAAAGTAGAATTAATGAATAACATCAGAGTTTTTTCTTCCTAAAAAAGATGATAAAAGTAAAAGAACAGACATTAACCAAAGAAAAGAAATAAAACAGAAAATATACAGTTTTATGAAAGTTGGCAATGAAAAAGGTAATAAAACCAGATATGAATATACTTGAAGATTGTAATAGAGTCTTATGTGTAGCTTTTTGCCAACAAATTTGAAGATGTAGATGAAATGGTTGATTTTCTTAAAAAAAAAAAATTAAAAATTGACTCATGAATAGAAAAATTGCATTGACTGATATGTTATCAGTGATCTACTTCACACACACACAAAAAAAAATGTACCCTGCCCAGGTGATTTTATAGGTAGTTCTCTTCTATCTGAGCTTCAAAAAGCAGATGGTTCCCATGTTATATAAACTATTGCTGAACATTCCAAGTCAAAAATCTTGGTAATTCATTTTAGAAAACTGGAATATTTCATACCAAAGCGCAATAAGCAAAATGTAGATCAATATCACTTATGAATATGGTGCTTCCTTAAATAATGACATTTTGAAAGGATTTCCCATGCCAAATAATCTCATTTCTTCCTCTTCCTTAGTAAATGGACTATTCCCACACTTTCTGGGGTATAAAGGAAGTCTAAAGGAGCAAGTGGAATTTGGGACTTTACAAGATGCCAAGGCAGAACTTAAAATGTATCTTTAAATAAATTCTGAAGTGTTTACAAATGACTTACAAATGATCACCACCAAGTTTTAAGACATAAAGTGAAACATAAGGCTTATTATCAGTTCATAAAGTTAATACTGATTATTGGCAGTTGATCTAGATTCTCTAAGTTATAACCTGGAGACCCAGGTCTTCTGATAGAAAACACTCTGTACTTCTAGCTCATTATAATATGCATATAAGGGACTTATATGTCTGGTTCTTAGTCTGAGTCAGCATATCACTGCAGGCAAGTCAATGACTCCCCCTCAACCTTAAGGCAACCTATTTTTATATGGATCATGTTCAGAAAATGTGATCCAATAGGAGTGGATGGCAAAATGAACATGAAAGGAATACTTCATCCCTGGGTCAAAACTGAAAGAGGAAGACTGAAATTCAGATGGGAAAGCATTAGAAATCACACACACACACACACACACACACACACGCACACACACGCGCGCGCGCGCGCGCGCACGCACACGCACGCACGCGCTCATCCTCTCTCCAAATCATACTATGGCATAGTAAGATTTCCTGATTAGATTTTAGAAGCCCATTAGTAATAACCTCTTCCATCTTCTCTTGCAATATAACCATGTCACTCCCCCATCAAAATTGTTCCTCTTCCTCTCATATCTGAGCTGATCCTTTCATTCATTTACAAATAAACTTTTTATTTGAAAATAATTTTATTTTACAAAGAGTTGCAAATACTATATTGTGGATTTCTGTGTACCCTTGACCTATCTTCCTATAATGTTAACATCTTATATAACCAAAATAAATCTCTCTGATATACTTTGGTCAATGAAATACATGGTGGTGTGCAATTTCTTAGACTGGATATGAAAGCTCTATCTCAGAGCCTTAGTAGAAGCCCAGGTACCCACATGGGAAACCGACCTAGTGAAGAAGCAAGGACCACAAGTGACCATCCCAAATGGGCTTCAGCTGGCACCTAGCACCAACTGCTGTTAATGTGAGTGAGGCCATTTCAGCCTTTCCAACATCCCAGCACAACAACTGGCATCCCAGCACACCAGGGCAATACCTGGTGTCCCCATAAATTGTGAGAAGTAATAAATTATTGTTACTTTAAGTCACTAAGTATGGGGTAGTTTTGTTATGCACCAATACATAACCAAATCACTCAACTTAATACTTGTACTATGTACTAAGTAAAACTAATCCATACAAGCTGACCTATCGGAAGAGGAAAAATAAGAACATAGTTAATAAGCAGTATTCTTTCCCTCTAATTCAAGCATGCTAGTGTTCTTTACTATCAGATTAAATATAAAGCAAAGGTGTTTTTAAGTGATAAATCCCAGCTTTGGCAATGAGAACTTCAGAGATTAGCCTAACCAGTGGAGGAACACTGATAAGGACCCTTTTAATTCTGATATGAATTTAAAAATTTACATGTTTCCCTATTCAAAAATTACATTCAAAAAGAATTTGCAGAGTTCTGAACTAATTTAGTTAGTCACACATTTCCTCTAGGCTTAGCTGTGAAATTAGAAGTTACAAAAATGGCAAATAAGCAGAAACCTTTTGTGAACTTTCTCTCACTTACCTATGTAAGGAGCCAGCAAAGTTTATTTTCTGTCAAAGGCATATAATTTAGAGTTTGGATGCCAAGAAACAAAATCAAGGTTATTATGTAAGAATTTATTTACCAAGATTTATTTTTAATTGATGAGATTCAAAGTAGTTTAGTAATAAATTGAGTATTTTTTTCCAGTAATATAGAGTTACAAGTGAGAAGAATTTCTTTTTGTAGAGCAAAATAATTTTCTTCATTGGATTTGAATGTAAAAACCATTCCTAGCTCCCAGATCATACAAAAACAGTAGCAGACCAGATTTCACATTAATTTTCCATTTGTCAACTTCTACCCTGTTGGGAGAAATAATTTTGCCATGGACCTGAGCATTCCCACACATCCTGCTTGGTATACCAAGAATGCAAGGCTCTGACTAGGTTTACCAAGCCCATTTGTAGTAAGTATCCTTGAAGGATGAGCTACATCTCTGTCAGACAAAGAGTAGGCTTACTAGAAAAGTAATAGCTTTTCCAACATCAGTGTTTCTTTCCTATAATACCATTCAACGTATCTACAGGCATCCATCATGAGCTCTTTGCCTCTGAGGGACTTGGAGGACACGGGAAACTGATGCAAATGAACATGAAGATCTTCCCATTGTTATTGCTGTGAGGGATGATATTCTTTATTTCCAACCCACGAGTATCTTGTCTTCTGCCATCATCCATGAAAACTTGTCAGTTTATAAGTAGGGTAAGGTCACAGTTCTTGCCATGAATCCGTGAAATAAGAACTCGGGTAATTAAAGGAACATCAACTTCATATGGATGAAATTAGAATGCAGGGAAGAGAAAAGCCATATGCTATCTCTTGTTACAGGGAAGAGTGTGGAAATGATGCTTGGGGGAGGACAGAGTGCAGGGCATAGATTGAGTGAATCACAAACTGAGCTGCTGTGGCCTTAGTCCAGGCAATGGAAGTAACAGAGTTTGAATGATTAAAATGTCACCAACCTTAACAACAAGTCAAATACCAAAAGATACAAAATATCCTATTGCTGGTAATCCTTGAGCAAAAGGATCCTAGAAAAAAGAATTCTAAGTCAAATTCCACATAGAAATACTGTTTTAAGGAACAGATACCCAATACTAGTAGGCTAAAGCATAAAGATTCTCTTTTCTATCAGGAACCTGAAACTTTCTATCTTGGTACAATTTCCCCACACAAAAAGAGAATTTATATATTCTATCCTGCCTTCATGGTGGAAACAGATCAGGTGTGTAATTGTTTCCTGGGACTGCCACACAATGTGCCACAAAGTAGGTGACTTAAAAGTACAGAAATTGTTTTCCTCACCTTTGGGAGACGAAGAAATCTAAAACCAAGGCATCACTGGGACATATCTCTCAAACCTGTATGAGAGACTCCTTTCTTGCTTCCTCTGGGCTTCTGGTGGTAACTAGCAATCTTTGATCTTCCTTGGTTTGCCAACTGAAGCATTTCAAAGCAGTTCAAACTGTAGATCTGATCTCATCCGGTTCAAACTGGACCAAACTGTTTCCAGCTGGATCAAACCAGGTTCAGCCAATTCAAACCGATTCCAGATGTTTCAAATTGTATCGAACTGGTTCCAACTGGATCAAACCAGATTCAGCTGTTTCAAACCCAGTCAAACTGGTTCCAACCAGATCAAAATGGTTACAGCCAGTTCAAAAAGTTTCTAACAACTTCAAGTCAAAAAGAACCTGTTCCAGCAGGTTCAACCAGTTCAAACTGGATTAAATCTGTTCCAGTCAGATGAAACCAGATCACACCAGATCAAAGTGGTTCCAGCCAGTCCAAGACAGATTAAGCTGGTTCCAACAGGATCACACCAGTTTCAGTTGGTTCAAACCAAATCAAGCCATTTCCAGCCAGTTTGAACTAGATCAAACTGCCGGCTCAAACAGTTCCAGCCAGTTCACACCAGTTTCCACTGGTTTAAAGCAGATCGAACAGACTGCAGATAGCAAAATGAAGATCAAAATGATTCTGGCCATTTCAAGCTGGAGCAAACTGGCTCCAACTGTATTGAACCAGTTGCAGCTGGATCACACCAGTTTCAGTTAGATCAAACTGTTTCCAGCCATATCAAAATGGTTACAGTTGTTTCAAAAACAATTCTAGCCACTCCAACCCAAAACAAACCCTTTCCAGCAGGTTTAAGCAGGTTCAATCCAGGACCAGAGGTTTCAAACTGGAGTAAACCAGTTCCAGTTGGATGAAACTGGATCACACTGGTTATAGCCAGATCAAAGCAGTTACAGCCAGTCCAAATCAAACTAAAATGGTTCTAGTCATCTCAAACCAATTTCCACCAGTTGGAACTGGATCAAACTGGCTCCAGCCTGTTCAAACTAGCTCAAATTAATTCCAGCCTGTTGAAACTGATTTCATCTGGTTAAGACTGGCATCAGCAGTTTCAGAGTGGGTCAAACCAGTTCCAATTGTTTCATATCACATCAAGCTAGTTTCTGACAGATAAAATTGATTTTAGTCAGTTGAAACCAGATCAAGCTGGTTTTAGCTGGTTCAAATCAGAGCAGACTACTTATTCAAACCTCATGAACCAGTTTTGGGGAAAAAAACAACTTTTGTTTATGAGTAGGTGTTTGCACAATCTTATCATTGTACAATGTATAGTGTAAAATTGTGATATTCTAGGAAATAGCAGAGACTTTGACGTTTTTCAAATGGCCACACACTAAGTTTGTCTTAATGCTGGAAATAATGCTGTTTATTCAATTAATGAATCATCATTACAGGTTTCATCATTACTGCTGCTATTTACCCATTTTCATATTAATTTCTAGAGTCTGAAAATTAGGTAATAAATCAAAAATAGCTGCAGGCTCTCCTACCAGGGATGCTTTTTTTTTTTTTTTTTTAATATAGTAAAACATTGAGGTGCCAGTCACTTTGCTGCAATAGTGTAAGGAGAAAACACATCCACCCACCCACGGTGCTCGCTTGAATTGTTTCCTACCGTGACACATGACACAGCCCAGCCTGCCAAGGCACAGGGCTCATGTCACATTTCATTCCTCCCTTCCGATTCTTGAAAACAAGAAACCTGACACAGCTGATCCCACTCTAAAGATACATTTTTTTTTTTTCCGAGCAAGTAGATTCTATATTTAGAGGGCATTTGAGAACTGAAATCATTGTCATCTTAAATCGTTAGTATAGCTACTCCTCTTGGGCCCCCTTAACTGTAGTAGGTCGTTTTCAAGAACTGCACAAGAGAACATGGAATTTGAAGGAGAAAGAGATTAATGTGGTTGTAGAACCAAACAATGAAATGTAAAAGGCAAGGCAATCCTGTGACTTTATATAGGTTAGTGGCAGATCAAGTCAATCTCTCTCTAGGTCATCATCATAGAAAGAACTGAGTGAGATCAAAACTATCTGAATTTAGAGGACAATGATTTTGTAAAATTATCTTGCCTTTAGCACACATCAAACATTGTGCTCTCCTTGGTGCATTCCACTGGCACCAAACAAGACTTTCCAAGGATATTTTATTTCTATGTCACTATGTTAGGCATTGAGAAGAGCTGGTCATGGTTTACATATCAGTGAGGTCATTCTCAATTTTTGGAATCTTGATTTTTCTATCATCTTATTTAGATAGAAAACACAGAGACAAATGTAGTATGTGTTTCTTTATCTGGAATCAAAATACACAGAAAAACAAAATAAGTTGACTGGGGCAGTTATAGAGAACCCAAAATGCCTTCTGATCCCTGAAAAATGAAATTATGAGCAGTATAATTTTAGCGTGATAGGCTGAATTGAGTATATGAGAATATAAGACAATTTTCATACCACATTTATCAATTAGGAAAATTCAAGAAATTATTAACGAAAAACCAGGGCTTTCAGACTCTGAGTACATTTCAAGAGAGCACCTCTGTGACTCTTTAGTGAATTGATGATTTCAACAAATATAATTACCCTTTAAGTTCATTTTTTTCAAGTAGAAAATTCTTTCAAAGTCAGACAATGCCATACAATCTATGTAGAATTTAATCAAATGTTGCTTTAGTATCTGTAAAAGTTTTATGTTTATAAAATACAGGAAGTATTCGGGAAGAATATATATCAAATTCAAAGACCCTTTGTGTTAAATGGAAAATATCTTAAGAATTTTAAA
Organism: Scalopus aquaticus; assembly: GCA_004024925.1. NCBI lineage: Eukaryota > Metazoa > Chordata > Mammalia > Eulipotyphla > Talpidae > Scalopus > Scalopus aquaticus. Next base: position 40,995 of record PVIJ01005277.1, read on the forward strand.
ATGTGATCATATATTCATTGACACTCCTGCCATACAAGGAAAGGATCTAAAAACTTGCAAGCTGAACACAGATATGAGGCAAACAGCAGAGAAGGGGAGGAACAGGGGTCAAAACAGGGGAGGGAAGAGCACAAGGGACCGTGGTGGGGAGCTGTGGGGATTACACCTGAGGAGAGAAATCAAATACTACTCCCAAATTAACAGCAATGTAAGAAGATAAATATTAAAAGAATATTATTGCAGCACTATTTATAATAGGTAAGACTTGGAAACAACCCAAATGCCCAAAAATAGATGACTGGATCAAGAAGATGTGGTATATATACACAAAGGAATAATATTCAGCAATCAAAAAACATAAACTAATGCCATTCACAGGAACATGGAAGGGTTTATGCTCAGTGAAATAAGTCAGAAGGAAAAAGAAAACTATTGGGTGGTTACACTTATGGGAGGAATATAGGGGAACCAAATAGGGATCAGGGGAAAAATAATAAATAAAAACACACAAAACAAAAATAAACTGACAACTATAAATCAGAGACATTCTGCAGGGGAGGGGGAGGGAGAGGGACCAAATAGAGGGCAGGGAGAGCACATAGGACGATAATGGTGGTGCCTGGGGGAACTAGTGGTGGAAATTCTAGGGGGTCTACACCTGGGAAAAGAAAGCAAATATTGTACAAAAATGAACAATGATGTAAACTACATATAAATAGAAAAACTGTAAAAATAAAATCATTTTCAAAACAAAAAAAGAATAATGAACAAAAAAGAAAAAAAGGAAAGGAAATGGAAGGGAGGGAGGGAGGGAGACTGGGACTATGTCCCCTCCCCTTGAATATGGATGGGGCTTGTGACACTGTAATCAAATTTGGTGAAAGTAAATGAAATGTGACTTCTGAAGTTAGGTCACAAAATGCCTTACTTACGGAAACACTTGCTCTTAGTGCCCACAGAGGCCATGTGAGAAGTCTCACTACCCTGAGGTCACATTGCTTCAAAAAGCCACATGTCGCATTACAATCAGAGTCCCAGCTAAGCCCAGCATTTCAGTCATTCTCCCAAAGTAAGAGACATGGGGGTGAAAGCACCTGGGATGCCCTTTTATTTTATTTCAAGTTCTGTGGATCAAGAATGCCACAGGGTTTAGCTAGATGATCCTTCTGGACACTTGGTAAAACAGAAGAATGAACCAGTTGATTCCTATCCAAGCTCCTGACCCTCAAAATTGTGACCTTCAAATGGGTTTTTGAAAAGCTGCTAAGTTTTAGAGTAATTTATTATGCAGCAATATGTAGCTACAACAAGAGTACTCTGCCAGCATCCCCTAAATGAACAAAAAGATGAGAATAATTTATGCAGCAGCTGAATGTGAGTCTCATAGTCTGTGCGAAGCTAAAAGAACTGGTTAATATATAACCAAAACACATATGGACATGAGAGCCATCAGATTACCCTATTTGGAAAGTTATAGTAGATCAAAACATATCCCATCAATGCCATCAACACGATTCCAGAGTCTTAGCCAAAATCCCCACTCTTAAGGCATTTCAGTGGCAAAGAAGATATCCCTCAAAATTGCTTGCAATGCATCATTATTTCCTTGATAATTAAACACCTTTCAATTATGTAATGATTTAGAATGAACTATAGAAATGCCTTGGTGATCAAAACCACAGTATTGCTATTTGCATTAATAGATCTGTGCACTTTTAATATTTTATGGGTATGTGTATAAAATTTTGGCCAATTAGAGCAGCAAATCAGCCTTGTCATTTCAATTTAAAATGTATACTTGAGTAATTAATTAGACTTGTAATTTCAAAATGAATTCTTATTGAGTTTATGCACAGTTTGAGTATATTAAAAAATTCAAGTTTCTTCAATATTGCAAGTTTAATTTCTTATACCTTTAAAGTGCTCAGGGAAGTTTATTTTATTTAAGTCTCATAGTTTATGCACCAAAAAGTATATATACACATATATAAATTTAAAATATTCTAATAAAATTTATGTTTACATATTTTATATTAATTTTAAAAATACTGTAATTTTTTAAACATTTAATATTTATTTAATAAAATATACATGTATTTAATGATATATTTAAATTAATGTATATATAAATTTATATCTTAAGTTTATTTTTATAAATTAACTTAAATATTAAAGATATTTCACTCAGTTATCAAAATGGGACAATTATTATTTAGTCAATATATTTCCTAATTTAAACTCCTTACTAGAGAATTTCCTCCTACCATAAATTTGCTAAGAGCTATTCTTTGTTTTTTTTTCTTGGAGATTTACCTAGGTTGTCTAAAAGTATGACTGGTCACTGCCAGGGGCAAGCACTAAAAAAGGAAATTTTCCCTGAACAAGGGCAAAGAAGTCTATTAATTTTCAGCAACAGAGATGGGCTTAGTAGTTTGTGCACAAAAGGAGAAAACTTTGCCCTGAAAACCACTGAAACCTGTCATTGCTGAACTGCTCTTGGTGCTTTCCCACCACACCACTGCATCCAGACAAGCAGAGGAGCAGCCCTCAATGAAGTTCACAGCAAATAGCATGCTGGGAGATTGGACCTGTTACCTGTTACCTGTTACCAGGTCTTCCACTTTCAGTGACAATAGCAACATAAACCTTTGTTCCTAAAGTGCAGAAGTCCTTTCCATTCCACCTCCAGAGATAAAGAAGAAAAGAATTGAAATGCATATATGAAAGAATAGGGAAATAAAGATAATCTTAAAATCATCACGTTTCAGAGGAAACAATTACTGCATGATCTCACTTCTATGTGGAATCTAAATAAGTTAAATTCACAAAAGCAGAGTAAAATGGTGGTTATCAGAAAATGGGGGTGGGAAGATAAGATTGATGTTGTTTAAACGTGCAAACTTGCACTATGGGAGCAAACCAATAGTAAATAAGACAGAGATCTAATGCACAGTATAATGAATACAGATAATATTATAACTACATAAAATAATAAATATTATTACAATAGCAACCAATTACAAAATATAAATGTATCAAATTTAAGCACGTTGCACATCTTAAATTTACAAAGAGTTTTATGATAAATTTATTTAGATCTCACAATTGGACCTAACCCACACTTCTTATATGCTTCAGAAATGTGTGCATATACTCCCGTGGGCAACAGCTCTGGTGTTTATCTAAGCTACGCCCTTTCCTTCTTATGTCTTCCCTAGGTCCTTCAACCCGTTTCCTTCTATACTTCAGTTTTCAGTGTTTAGCTCAGATGATGCTTTGCCTTGAGAAGCCAAAGATACTCACTTTCAGGCTCATTACTATTTCTATATGTGGAGACATGTTGCCTGGGCAATCAAGTCCAAAGCTTCCCCCTTAGCAAGCCGAGCAGTAGATGGATGACACCTCAGCTCACCAAGTACTCTTCTCGCTGTGTATCGTAAATATCAGTTTCCTCAGACATTTTTTGAATTCATACCAACCACTTTCCCGGTAGCAGACCGAACATTGCCTGACCACACCCTCTTCCCGCTCCTGGGAAATCATCCAGTCTCTATTTTATGTCTATGGCAGGACGGGTTGTCCTTTCCCACAGACTGCACCTAATATCCAGTTAAGTCATTAATGTCCTTCTCTAGTTTGCGTTCTAACTAGAACTGGGAAAGGGAAAACCAAAACTATAAATCCTTCTTGATATGGGTTAAATTATATTAAGAATGTGTTGCCTATTGTGAATGTTTCAGTTTTCCTTGTGTTATTGATGTCTAGTTTTATTTCATCCTGGTCAGAATATTTTGGATGCTTTAAACAGACTTGTTTTGAATACCAATATATAGTCTGTCCTGGAGAATGTTCCATGTGCTCTTGAGAAAAATATATGTGTTCTGCTGGTTTCAAGTGGACTGTTTTATATACGCCGCTGAGGTTAGTTCATGGTATAGTTCAAGTCTTCAGTTTCCTATTGATCTTCTGTTTATTTGTCCATTATAGAAAGTAGGATGTGTAAGTATCCAACTATTATTGTAGAAGTGTCTATTTCTCCCTTTAATTCTGTCCATTTTCGCTTCTAATATTTTGGAACTCTGTTGCCAGGTATATACATATTTATAGTTTTTAGATTTGCTTAATAATGAAGACTGTCCCTGCCTATTCAGAATCTTAAAGAATTAACAAACTATAGGTTTGTTGTTATTTTTTCCCCCAAGATGCTCAAGCTATCTGATGATGATATTTAGTGACCCACATCCACAGTTCAATGTTTAACAATCTGTTCACAATATAGACAGTAGCAAAATCATTAATCCAGAAGATATTGTGTAGTCAACTAACTCACAAAAAGGAAAATAGAATTTTTTAAACAAGAAAAAAATGATTGATACAATGAAATGAATTTCTAATCAAATTTGAAATGAAACTCAATTATAGAAACCCCTGCAGAATTTCCTCCTTTGTAAAAATTTTGCACTGGGCAATTTATACGTACATGAGAGATTCTTTGTAAGAGGCACCACTCACAGGAAATGAATTTTACTTATGTAAATACCTGTCATGATGTTCTTATTAATTTCGTAATCCAAAAAGAAAAACTTCTGTAAAGTATAAAAAAGTACATTTTCTAGTCATCTATCGTGAAAAAGTAATCTAGTTTCCAGAGGCAAATCAAAACAACTGCAGTCTATTCCTTTGCGTCTTCAATTTATGTGCTGCCGAAGTGAGTACTATTCCTTTGCTTCTTTATAGCATCCTGCTGAATAACTGATCCCAGTGCCCAGATGTGAGAGTTGCTGCTTCTTCAAACACTAGAAAGGATATGGAAGATTAGTTTCCTGTGGTTTTGATGCCTGTCAGAAAATGTCAATAGGTGAGCTAAGAAACCTGAATGAGTCAGAGAATCTTTAAATAGCAAGACAAAAAACATTAGAAGGTATAAAGCAGCTTTTTAAAAAAAGGCAAATATAAAAACAAAAGGTCCTGTTTGATATTTAAGAATGACCTGTATTCTCGGGCTGCAAATAGTTGGAAGTAATCTCCAGGCTCACAAAGGGAATATATGATCCATAAATATTCATTGGTTTGACTTGCTTTTACTTACTACATCTCCTCAGTTCATAATAATGATTTGGAAATGCACTATTTCCTCCCTAGAGCATGTGGGGATGAAGGCAGGTCAGCTATAGTGAGTAACCTAATTCTTCCCTTGTTTATCATCACCACTCCCAGTACACACCCACTGTCTCTCCCTCTCTTTCATGCGTACACGTGCACACAGGTCATTTCCGTTTGGCGCTGACAGGAGTGAGAAACTGTTTCCTAATGGGGCTGTGCCAGGGCTGGGCAAGGAAGTAGCTATGGGTTGCCCTGATAAAAGCACAAGGGAGTTGGCCGAAAAGTCTAGGTGTGCCCTATGCCTTAGGACTTCACTGATTCTCACTGCCAAATGCAGAGAGAAAGGGCAGAAAAGTCACAGGCTGATGGGGAAGGAGAGAGGTGGGGACTGGCCAGCACATGTAGGCAACATGGGCATTTATATAACGCTCTGATTTATGAGTACTTTCTGTCTTCTTATGTAAGAGGCAGATAATATTATCACCAGGTAATATAATTATCACTATTTGTTTTCACAGATGATGAAATTGAGATGTGCCTCATACCACAATGTTAGTAAGGATAGAGCTGTAACTCAAACCTATATCACGTCATGCCTCCTAAGCTTGTGCTACTTAGAATATCAGCTCCAAATAGAACTACTGAGTCAGCTGGGAGTCCAAACACAATTCAAGTCTTCCAACGTGGCTGGAACTGAGGTGGATGGAAAAGACATGGAGGGCTCATGGGCTGTTATCAAAATGTTGTCATTTATACTAAATTTCAAGCTGCATAGTAGAGGTTAATAGTTGGAATAGAGATCATAGGACTCACAAAGCTTAAAATAATTACTGTTTAGCCATTTATTGGAAATCATGCCCACCTCTGTCTTAGGAAGATCTCTCTGGCTGAAATGTTACTTAGAGGGAGGCAAGGTGAGAGGCCATAAGCCCAGTGAGAAGGCCACCTCAAAAGTGTTGGTGAGAAGTCATAAGAATCTGAAGGTCTTTGGGGACAATGGCAATGCAAGGAAGTGCAAAGGTTTAAAAAATGTTAAGTTGAAGGTTTGAGAGGATGTGGACAATGGATATGTGGGTGGAGGAGGTGAAAAGACAAATATGAGGGGCCTCCCTGGTGGTGCAGTGGTTAGGCGCTGCGCTGTGGAGTTGTCAGCAGCAGCACACGATGTAAGTTCAATGCCCAGCCAGGGAGAATCCCACATGGTGTGGCAGACCTCTCCTGCCTTGACCGCTGCTCCCCTCGCAGTGTATTTCTGACCTGCCTGTTCTGCTCCCCGCTCTGTCTCTGGTGAGCCCTCTCGCTGCCGCATGCCTCTGGCCCGTACTCCAGCTTGTATGTATAAATAAATAAATCTTTAAAAAAAAAAAGGAGACCAGGGCAAGAATACAGAGCAAGTAGGAACAAGATCACCCACTGGGTGAGGTAGGATGGTTTCAGTAGTCACCGTAGATCACACAGAAGAGAAAGATAACTAAGGAAGTCCAGCACTGCCAGACATAGCTAAAGATCCAGCTGAAGATCTGTGTATTGTGTGATTTTTTTCCACCAGTTTGAATGGTTTAAGTAGAGAATTAAACATGAAATTTCAAGAGTGAGGAGTTACAAATCTCAGAAATCCAGTTGAGAAAAGTGATATCTAAGGCTTTTAGTATAAGCAGTAACTATCCTTCACTTCTGTGAATATTCTAACTTTTGGTCTGGAATACAATCAGAGATCCAAAAGATCACGCATGTGGATCACAACAATGTAGCCCCTCAGAGAAGTGTCTTCATTACATTTCAATTAGGTTTTCTGGTCTTTCCCCACTACCCAGAGAGGAAGCCATCTGGTGTGTTCTGAGTTACCATGGAAACTTAAAGGGAAATTTTCACAATGTCTGCAGTCCCTGATGTCCTGCAAATGACAGAGGAGGATTCCTCAAATTCTTTGCAGCAGGAATTGACTTAGGTGACAACAACCTTGACCTCAAAATGGAACAGAACATTTACTAAAGAAAAAATGATAGTACCTACAGTATAAATCTGAAATATATATCTATGGGTCATTCTTGTCAATGAAAACTCTGTCATATCAGTGTCTTATTGTGCAAGAATATTCTTTTTAGGGGAAACTACAGTGAAATATCATCTCACACCCATAAGAATGGCACATATTAAAAAGACACACAACAACAAGTGTTGGAGAGTATGTGTAGAAAAAGGTATCCTATTACACCATTGGTGGTAACGTAGACCACCAATCCAGCAATCTGGATTTATTTTTTAAAAAAACTAAAAATGGAAATACTGTATGAACCAGAAATCCCACTCCTGGGCATACATCTACAGAATATGAAGCCATCAACAACAACAACAAAAAATATGTTCTACAATGTTCATAGCAGCATTATTTACAATAGGTAAGACATGGCAGCAACTTAAATGTCCATTGACAGATGATTGGATGAAGAAGATGGGATATGTCCACACCACAGAGTTTTGCATCCCCATAAGAAGAGATGCAACCATTTTCGACAAAATGGAGGGAATTGAGAGAACTATGTGCAGCAAAGTAAGTCAGAATGATAAAAAAATATACTGGACCTTGACACAGCAGACAATTCGATAACATACTTTCAGAGACTAGTAGATATTGATAAACATCCTGAGGGATCTGAGATTAAGAGGAGGGGGGGAAGAAAAGGGACAAGAAGACACAAGGGATGGTGGTAGGAGAAAAAGAACCGAAATAGTATCTTGCCTCTTTGAGTTCTTTATAAGACAAATGTCACTTTAGTGCAAGGAATCAAAAGTATAGAACAAAGGTCCTTGGATGATTTGAGTGAGATTTCCACTAACTAATCATCTGGCATCAACCCAATAACCACACTGAAGACAGAATATGCAAAACACAGCAAAGTGCATTTAATATCCAAGATGCTGAAAAAAAAAAAAAAACCCTGTGCTTTCACAGCATCCTCACATAGAAAAATTGCACAAACCTTTTTTTAGCACTTAATTGGCAACATTCTAATAGCCTGCCCATTTGCCTGGCGAACACTTTCTGATGACATGAGGTCACAGACTGATGACACCATTTCATTCATTGCTCCATTTCTAATATGTGCTGTGTCAACCCCATTAGGGAGCTCATAAGTGGAGTCATTTTCTTTTTAAATTACAGCTCAATTTCCTGTATCCTCTCTACTCTCTTTCCCAAGATGGCAGATGGGAATAAAGAATATTAAAAAATGATGAAGGACCAAATATATGAAGAATGTAAAGTGGTATTTGTGGGGAGGGGTTGGTTTATTTTTATCTATCTATGTGTGACTCTGTGAGATGGAGTCTCGTGAGTCTATTTTCAAGTTTTTTATATGAGCTATTTTCAACTAAAAAAGAGTGATAATTGCTATTTCTCCTGTAATCTGGCACTCCTTTAAAAGCCCAGATTAGTACTCACCTTAAGACATTATTACTTGCCTTAAATTGTACATGAAAATACATTCCTGATTGGTAGTCTGGGTTCAGAAGTATAGCGATGGAAATGAAAAAGGCTTGCTGAGTGAATAGGTGTGGAGGTTGGAACAGGTAGGAGGTGTGGAGGGTGATAGGTGAAGCAGAGAGACAGTGAGGATCCAAGTGAGCAGGCAGAGTGTAGCACCCTGAAAATCCAGAGTTAAGGACCTGGAAGCATATCTACAAAAGGATCTACATTGAAGACTTTCCTAGGCAACAAATGCAAGATGATATGGGAGGCAGTACTCCCACACTGAGCAATGGAAGCCTGGACATTAGTCATGGGTTGAAGGGTCTGAGATTACAAGAGTTCCTGGGCAATCAGATCTCCCAACTGTTGTTTCATATAACCTTGTACAACTCTTCCAGTGGAGTGTTTTCTCTGTGTGCTGAGATGAGGGAACTAAATGTCAGGGGTCATACATTTGAAAAGTGATCCAGGTCAGGTTTGATCCCATTCAAATGCACTCAAATCCTTGAATGTTTTCCAACTTCACCCAGACTGACAGGGTGCAGACCTGAGGTCTTCCAGGTAGCATCCTATCCAGCCAGTTCGGGAGCTTGGACTGTTTCTCAAAACAGAGTCAGTGAACCCCTCAAGGAGAATCACTCTGGCAGCTTGTGCAAAATACTAACTACTTCTAGTACTCTTCCCCAGATATTCTGACTCAAGATTTTAATTTTTCAAGAATTCTTACAGTGAACTTCAGTAATTCTAACTTTTCCTGGAGTTTGTGATTCAAATCGATTAATGACAATGTTCCATTATTGTGGTCATTTCAATTGTATTTTGGCTGGGCATAATATCTAGGCAGACAATTTGGTGTCTTCTCTAGGATTAATGTATGTACACTTAATGAAAGTGATATTCTTGCACTGGCATTGCTAAATTTTCAGTTTGTAAGCCAGGATGTCAGGGGTTCACATTATCTATGCTATGAAAGGAACTTCCTTACAGAAAGTTGCAAGTCAGAAGCATACCACCTTTTCAGTCCCCTAAATAAATATTATGTTTAAAGTCTACCATGGATCTCCTAGTCCTTGGAGCCCATCCTCCTATTTTTTTTTTCCCTTAAACCAGTTTGAGTTGGCTATCTGCTACTGGCAACCAGACAGCCTGGTTAGAGTTTGTGTGAGACAGACCAGAAGGTTTCCATGAATAAAGCATCCATCCCCGATGTAACAGAAAGTCTGACTTCCCTGTGGTCATCTTTGTCTTCATAGCTAAGGCTGTAAGATACACTGATGTTTCATTTCTTTAGGACTAAAACGAGTTATCCATGCCCTTACACCATGACGAAGCCTTCAAACAACTTCCAGACTACAGCATGGCTGAGCTGTAGATCTGCCGTAGAAAGACAGCAGGCTATTTGTCATCACTCACCTTCCAGTCACCCTCCACTGACTAGGCTTATCATTCAGCACTTCGTGTGACTCTTCACACAGTATTAGCAATACATTTTCAATTATGCTCACTTGCTATTCAGCCTCACACTTCCTTGGTGCGAGGCTGATATTATTCTCTTCATCTTAAAAACAAGCAGAGGTACAAACACTTGAAGTAATTTTCACAAGGTCACCGAAAATTAGATGAAGCCTCCAGCTGCTGAATGTGGTGCTTAATTCTGAGTCATGCCACCCCCTCCACGCTGCTGCTCTGCAGGAGGTCTGGACTGAGAGTCTCAGGAAAACATGTCGGTGGGCCTTAGTTCTCCTTTTCTGTTCAGGTTAAGTCAATAACTCTCTTTTCCCAAAAAAAATTTTTTAAGAAATTAAAAAGATATGTCCTTATTCTCTAAGATTCGAAAGACATATCATCTTGTGAAGAAATGTTCCAGTAAATTCACGTAAATGTGGTATTTTAGTGGACAAGCTGATTTTGTTGATTTCTCCCATGTACCACCTTACCCATGATGCAACTGAACAGGGAACATTTAATAGAGGCCACTTAAGTGAGGGGACACTCATTTTGCAGCTCTCTGTGCACTGCCATCTGCCCATTCGTGAATTTTTCACCCAAAGTAAAACAGCACTGTTCGAGGGTGAGTTTTTTCTTTAAATGGTGAAATTTAAATGAGTTCAATTCTCTGAAATAGCAAAAGGAAAGGAAACTACATCAGCACCTCCAACACAGGCAACACTGGCCAAAGGCTGTATTTATCATCACTAGCACTGTGGGGATTTAAACTTTTTTCCAAGAAAAGTGAAGCAAGTTGGTTTTCAAGATTTTCAAAGAAAAAGGACATTTTAAAAACATCCATTCAGCACTTGAATATATTACCCAGAATTCTTATCTTTATTCTGAAGTAATTCTCTCCAGGGAGGAAGATAAGTAATAGACTTGTTCCTTATAGGTATCTGACTTCTTCCTACTATGTTAATGACTCCAGAGAGTCGCACATCCAGACAGGAGGAAGAAGTGAGTACAAGCTGCCTCCCTTTCTACAGAAGGTCACATGAAAGCAACTGTGCCAGTAAACTTTGCCTCATGCCTCAAAAATTATTTTTAAATGTTTTGAGGTTAAGTGTACATATTACACAAAGATGAAAAGTTCTCCAGAATAATCCCAAATTTAAAAAAATCAAAATGATAGATATTTTTAGAGTCACATAAAATGAAATCCAAACAGTATCTTCTTTTTGACTTTTCAAAGACTCAGTGACACCATTTCAAGAACTATGACATTTAACTGCTAAAGTGTGGAAAACATCAGCCTAAGAAAATTAGCATTTGACCACCACAAGTACACAGATGTTGAAGGGCCAACTATTAAGTTATTGATTTTGTGAGGTTTTGATTTGCCTTTGTTGCTTCTTTTGCCTACTTCTATTTTATTTGCTTGCTACAGAAAAACGAGTATTATCTCTCCTTCTCCCACAGCTCCAAACTTGGTGACAAGCAAGGACTTAAGTCCAGAAGACCTGTGGCTTTTTTTACTCCCATCACAGAATTAAAAGATTTTGAAACTATCTGTCTTATGGAGAATGGGGAATGGATATCTAGGGGGTTGGGAGTGGGGTGCAGAGTGACCTGAGCTGAGAAACTTTACTCTGATCAGGGAAGCAGACAGGGGCCTGAGGGAAGAGCAAGGATGCTTCCTGCCCAGCAAGTGGCATTGGGAGAGTGGAGGGAGCCAACAGTTGCCTCAGAATCCTAGAGGGATGGCAGGCCCCTGGGAAGGGAACCTCAATATCTGGCAAAGACCTTATGCCCCTGTTGAGAGAGATTCTTCCCTCTATGTGCTGCCACTGCCATCAGCAGGGACCTGGAAATCAAAGACCAGAGAGTCCAGCACAAAAGATCTGACCTGAAAAACCCTGATGGAAATGTGGGGAAGGGGCTCTCATAGGGAGCAAGATTGCATTTCCTGCCATTACAGCAAGCAGGATATTTAGAAAATACCGTTTTCGTAAAAGACGAAAGAAAATGATACATTTTTGCGTTCTGATCTTGAAATAAACTATTTATCTAGTGGTGCGTGTGTGTACTTTTTCCTTCCATATCCCCAGGAGATTGCAAAGCTAAAGTCCAAATCCAGTAAGAATTCAATAATTTGAAACCATGAACACATTTCTCCATAGAAACAATGTTATGCATAGAAAGTAGATTATCAGAGGGGTCTTCAAAGATTTAATTTAATCTAAAATTAAACTCGCTTAATCTGTTATATTTTTACAATGGGAAATATTAGTACAATGCAGTAATTAAACAAAAGAGGGAAAATTTGGAAAGAAATGTTTATTTTTCTTTATAGTCAATGCTAGTCCTTGAGGAAGAGCAGGCTATTAGGAGTTGGGTTTTGTTGTCTAATTTGTTCAAAAAAGTAGTGAACAAGTTTGAGGTTACGTAGTTTGCAGCACTGGTCACCAGATGGTGACACCGACCTAGCACTACTGGCTGCTACTTAAGGAAGGTCGTGGAAGCCTCTTCTGTGGGGAGTGTAGTGGGACAGGTCCGGGTCCGGGCAACCTGCACCAGGAGGGTTTCACATGGGCTCCTCTTGGGAACCGAGTGTGACCCCTTTTTACTCACACATGCTGGGAGGCCACATTCCCTTTGCCATCCATTTGCACACAGCACTGAGCTTTCCCTTCCCTGAGCCTGATGCAAAGGCAGAGGGAGCCGCCATCCCGCTGTGCACTTGGAGAAACATCAGGAAAGACCCCTGCCAACAAACATCGATCCTCACCAGCCCTAGGGTAACAGAAATACAGATGTAAGGACCCTGGCAAAATGGGCAGAGAAAGTTTACTCTGATCAGGGAAGCAGACAGGGGCCTGAGGGAAGAGCAATGATGCTTCCTGCCCAGGCAAGTGGCATTGGGAGGGCAGAGGGAGGAAATATTCCTTTTCTAAGAATTTGAATTAGTTTCTTTCACATACAGTGGGAACAAGAAAACACGCCTAAGTGACATGACCAAAGGTCAACAGTGCACATGTTACATGCAGAATTTTATTCCCAGAGCTGACATCTTTTTCCACCTAAACAATATTAAAATGACAGAGAGCCATAATGTCCACTCACTGGAGTGCTTTCCTCCTTCCCACAACGGCCCCACCTGCCACTGCACTCTAGGGATTCCCAGTGTCTCCTTCTGCTCTCTGCCCCCAGATATGGGGGGCACACCTGCAGGAGCAGAGGCTGCACTGTGAAGACTGGGTCCATGCCAGCAGAGGAGGAAAATGGGGGAAAATTCATACCAGGCAATTCCCCCAGTCTTAGTCTAATGTCCATTTATACTCACGACAGGACTTCAATCTTAAGTCATCTTCAATCACGTTTAAATAAATAATTATGCAACTTCTTATATGAATTAACATTCACTAGTCAATCAGAGATTACATAAAAAAGCCCTTACTACTATTCATGCACTCACCTGCCTCAAATCTTGAAGCAATTCTCTTAAAGCCTTCATTAGTGCTTCAAACAAATAACAAGACTTTCACTGCATTTTTCTAAGTCTTACCAAAGTACTTAGCCCAAAGCTCAGATAGCAACTTAGGAGGGCAGTGGCAGGAAGAGACTGAATTCTGTGTGTTAAAAGCAGCGAGACCATGGAAGTTTGTATTATAAAAGTTTTCTTGAGCTGCCATGTCAAAGCACCTCCAATGGGTGGCAACCAACAGACACTGTCTCACAGTTCTGGGGACTAGTAGTGTGAAGCCAGAGTGCCAGGAGGGCCCAGCTCCCTCTGAAGCCCCTAGGGGAGGATTCTTCCTTGCCTCTTTTGAGAGGATGGTGGTTATCAGCAATCCTTGACATCTCTTGTCTTGACATCAACATCTTCTAGCTGTAGCTTCCCAATTCTCCATCTTCACATGGTCCTCTTCCCTCTGCATATGTCTGTCCCCGGGCCCCACTTTCCCCTTTTAATGCAGACATGAGTCATTAAATTAGAACCCTAACAGCCTCATTTTAATTTGATTACCTCTATAAAGACCCTATTTCCAAATAATATAATGTTTGCTACTGCAGGTTGAGACAGCAGTATATTTGGGCACAATTCAACCCATAACAGGGATGTCAGTGAGTAGCAAACTAAAGTCGGAATGATAAACAAAAATTACAAGGACCAGCCATATTGCTTAGTGTCTGCCCTTAGATACCAAGGGATGGAAATAAAAGGAGACAAATTCTGAATATAGGGACAGCAAGGTTGAACACATGAAATATTTTTCTGAAAAGTTTCTAATAGGTTAATATAACAGGATGGGGAAGGGTGCTGTTTACAAAGAAACAGGAATACTAGAGGGAAGAAAGGCCCACCAAAAAGGCCAATGTTGCATGCTTCACACCTTTACATGGGCTGCTTTGGGATGATTATTTAGTTTGTCTAGTGAGAAGTCAGGTGACGTTTATCCCCAGTTGGACAAGCATCAGAATAAGTTACTTTATATATACTTTTGAATGTAGGTTTTTGAAATCTTGACATCTCACTGGAGTTGACAGTCTTAGTTTAATTATGAATCAGAAACATGGAATTCAAATTTTAGCTTTTTGATCTGAGGTGGGTCCCTCTGGGCTATTACCTTGAACAGAGTCATTGCAGATATAATTAAATTTAGGATTTTGAGCTGAGGTGATTGTCCTGGCTTACCCAGGTGGGCCCAGAATCCAACGACAAGTGTCTTCAGAATTGAGAAACATAGACATAGTGCCGAAGGTGTGGGAAGATGGGCTCGGCAGCTGGAGTCAAGAAATGCCTACTGCTGGGCCTTTCTGGTGGTTGCAGGGGTTAAAGTCTCAGCGCTATCAAGCTATCTCCAGCTACTGTGTCATGCGTTGCATCCCCGGCCAGGGAGCTGACCCACATGGTACAGCAGACCTCTCTTGTATTGCCTGCTGCTCCCCTCTGCAGTGTATTTCAGTCAATCCACCTGTTCTGTTCCCCACTCTGTCTCTGGTGAATCCTCTCAGCCCCCTCCCACACCTCTGGCCTACACCCCAGTTCTTGTATGCATAAATAAATAAAATCTGTTTTAAAAAATTTTAAAAAGAAATGCTTACTGCCACCAGAAGGTGAAAGAAGAGTAAAGAAGGGCTCCTTCAAACGTCAGAGGGAGTGTGACCCTGCTAACACCTTGATTTTGGAACTCTAAACTCCCCCAATTGTGAGGGAGTAAGTTTCTGTTGCTTTAAGCCACCTAGTGATTTTGTTTCCCTACTCAATTGTTGTTGAGTTAGTTCCGATGGAATAAGGTTGAGAAGACTTTCCACAATTTAACTTCCAAGTCATACCCTTAGACTGCTGTGTATATGAAATAGAGCACCTGATGGAAACAAACAAAACAAAAAGCAAATAAGGTTATATTCATTGATTCAAGAAATATATCAGAGTACCTACTGAGCATGTAAAGCCCCTTGTGAAGCTTATGACCCAGGTTGGGACCCAGGAAATAAACAAAAACACAAATAAAAATTAATTATCACATAGGGATAGGTGCAGTGATTGAAATACAGCAAGATTAGGGAATAGAGTGGTTGGGGTAGGAGAGCTGTAAGCTCTCTTAGGGGTGGTCAGGGGAGCCTCTTTGAAGAAATGATACTGGACAGAAACTTAAAAGAAGTGGGGACTGAGCCCTGCTCTGACCAGGGGAAGTAATTTCCAGGTAGAAAGAACACCCACTGACAAGGCTCAGGTGGGTATGAGTTTGAATAACACCAAGATGGTCAATGTGGCTGAGTGGTAGGTTGGTGGGAGGTGATGGCCGTGTGGACTTTCAGGCACAGTGTTTTGGATCCCTTCTAAGTGTGGTGGAAAGGGAATCAGCTTCTATCTCTCCAGAAGGAGAGCTGTATGCAGGTAATTACTCCTCAGTGTCCAGCAGCTCACCTCTCCCAGCTTCCCCAACTGTGTGTCTGCCTCACCCAACTAAATCTGGTATCCCGGCCCCCATGCCATGGAGCTCTTCCCAGAGCCTGATTTCTCTCCAGCAGGGGTCTGAAGAAGCCTGATGATTAAGTCAATGTCACTCTTACCTACTGATTAGAGGGTAACCTGGCAGCTGGGAAACAAAACAAAATGGTGAGTCAACCTTTTATCCATTTTCTCAATCTAAAATGTTCTAAACAAAGGGATTATGGAATTCAGGAGGGAGTAAGATAAAAAGAATAACTTCTAGGAAATGAATTTCTGATATTTTTCATAATTTTGTCACTGTTGGTCACAGAAGCAAAAGCATGGAAGACAGCAACAGACCTTAGTCCCCACTACTGACCTCAGGGAAGGCAGCTCAAACCTGGCACAACAACATATCTCATGCAAAAGGCCTCCAAGGAAAAAGCCCCCATTTTCCAATGTAACCACTTAATCAGACTATGTCAACAAATAGAAAGCTTGCATTAGCACATTTACTCAGCACTCAATAAATATTTAGTAAGCACTTACACACTCAGGCAACAAATCAATAAATTAGGCAGGTTTGTGTTGTTCTGGTTGTGCAGGAAATTACTCAAGGGGAAAGAATTGTTTATGTCTCATTTGAGTTGAAGGTCCAAGATAACGGATGCCACGGTGTAAAGTAAGACATGAAACCACTATGTAATATCTGAGGAAGGAATTTCTTCTTTTTTTTTTAAGATTTATTTATTTATACATGCAAGCTGCAGTACAGGCCAGAGGCATGGGGCAGCGAGAGGGTTCACCAGAGACAGAGCGGGGAGCAGAACAGGCAGGTCAGAAATACACTGCGAGGGGAGCAGCGGGCGAGGCAGGAGAGGTCTACCACACCATGTGGGATTCTCCCTGGCTGGGCATCGAACTCGCATCGCATGCTGCCGACAGCTCCACAGCGCAGCGCTCAACCGCTGCGCCACCAGGGAGGCCCAAAGGAAGGAATTTCTGAAAATACAGTATTTTGAACCCAAACTGACACTTCTAGCCTAGAGGTTGGAGAGGCAGGAAGAGTTGGAGATGGAAAGAATATTTTCGTGTGTGGTGTTAGTGTGCTATAAAACCCACCAGGGAAGAAGGGTATTTGCCTCTCTCAACCTGAAGCTTAGGGAGCCTGAGGGATTTGCTAAGCATTCCCTGTACACTGAATGCCACCCAGGATTGGTGCCCAATAAGCATCATATGAATGCAAGGTGTGGAAGTGGGCTGGCCAGCTACTCTGATGGTGGAGCAAAGAGAAGCTCCTATACTGGGAGGTTGCCTATGTTCACAGAAATGGTCAGAGATGGCTTCAAGAGTGTGTCCTTGCATGTGAGCCATGAGAAAGAACCTATCCAAGGCATCCCCCACTAACAGGGGGATGGCCAATGTATACCGAGAGGCTAAAGAAGAAACCCCAGTTGAGTATTCCAAGGAGATACAATGTCCCACAACATAAATTGCAGCTGAGACATCCAGAGATGGGAAAAGTTTCCTGAAAATTTCACAGGTGATCCTAGGAGAGATACGGTTTCAAATGCTTCCAAATCCCAGGGAAAGTCCATGTTACTAAGGGCGGTTTTTTTCCTCCTTCTTTTTCCTTCTCCTCTACAGAGCTGTGATCCTAGAGGAGTAAGAAATGGAAGTAGCAAGAAGACATGAGGCAAAAGGTCAGGGAGAAGAGTGCTTCAGCCTATCATATCCCCTTGTCCACTGCTCACAACCAGCCCATAGTAGATCTGCTATGAGAAGGAAGAAGAGCTGAACTTGGCTGGACTTCAAATATCATATATCACTACAGTCATATACTTCTTAATGAAAAGGATATGTTTTAAAAAAAACATCATTAGGTGAATTTGGCATTGTGTGAACATGCTAGAGTGGGATTACATATACCTACATGGAATAGCCTGCCCACCTAAGTTATATTGTATAGCCTGTTGGAACCACCATCACTTATGCAATCTGTGGTTAACTTAAGTGTCGTTGACTGAGTGCTCAGCATTCTTTGGGCACTGGCAGAAGGTTGAACAGAAGTAGATTTTAATGCAGCAAGACAGTTCAAAGAAAGTTATTTAAAAGCTCAATATTTTTCTCCTGAAAATGTTACCATTTTTTCATGGCCTTTACGCCACCTACACAAGTTTAGTTTTCTGAAACACTCCAAATCTCCTAGAATTTCTGAGTATTTCTATGGGGGATATTCCATGTATTTTAAAGAACAGGTATTATCAGTTAACACATATACCCAACAGAACACAAATTATCTGTCTCTATCATAATGGATTATTATAAAGTGATGCATACATGTAAATGGATAAAAGGATAGGAACATCACTGGAATCCCAGAAGATTCCCAGTAACCCATATCACTATCCCCTCCCTGCTCTCCAAAGGTAGGCACTATCCCCTTCTGCTTGTCTACTATTATTAAATCTATATGTTGGTTCTTAATTTTAGCTGTTAAAATTTTCAGTTTCACAATTTCTCTTTGAGTTTCTAATATATGCCTCTGGTTTTTTACAGAAATTTTCTATCTCATTACATAATATCTTGAACATATCAATTATAGATATTTCAAATTCAGTGTTTGGATTCTGAGGACTACAAAAATCTAGATCTTCTATGGGCCACTTTGCATTTATTGTTTTCTCTCTTGGTTTTTATTCCTTTCATATTAATTCCTGTTAATGCCTCATAATATTTTTTTAATGTCAGATATTGAGTATAAAAATCGCTAAATAAAATATAAGGTTCCCCACCGTGAGTTCCTTTTTTAAAATTTCCTTTGTCATTTGTATTGGGTGCAAAGATTTTCTCCCAATTAGTAGGGTGACTGTTTGTTTTGGTTAATGTCTCTTTTGCTGTACAGAAGCTTTTTATTTTGATATAATCCCAGCTGTTTATCTTTTCCTTCACTTCCTTTGTTTTGGGGGATGAGTCTTTAAAAGTGATACTAAGATGTATGTCATGTATTGTTTTGCCTATGTTTTCTTCTATATATTTTACAGTTTCATGTCTTACATCCAAGTCTTTTATCCATTTTGAATTGGTTTTTGTGCTTGGCATGAGGTAGTAGTCTAGATTCATTTTTCTGCATGTAGTCATCCAGTTTTCCCAGCACCATTTGTTGAACAAACTGTCCTTTTTCCACTGCATATTCTTTGCACCTTTATCAAAAATTTATTGTCCATATATATGTGGATTGATTTCTGGGTTCTCTATTCGATACCATTGATCTGTGTGTCTATTTTTCTTCCAGTACCATGCAGTTTTAATTATTATGGCTTTGTAGTATAGTTTGAAGTCTGGGAGGGTGATACCTCCATTCTCCGTTTTGGTCAGGAGAGCTTTGGCTATTCGAGGTTTTTTGTTGTTCCATATGAACTTCATCAGTATTCCTTCTATCTCTTTGAAAAATGTCAATGAGATTTTTTTTTTTAAAGATTTATTTTTTATTTATACATATAAGCTGGGGTACAGGCCAGAGGCATGGGGCGGCGAGAGGGCTCACCAGAGACAGAGCGGGGAGCAGAACAGGCAGATCAGAAATACACTGCTGAGGGGAGCAGCGGGCGAGGCAGGAGAGGTCTGCCACACCATGTGGGATTCTCCCCGGCCGGGCGTCGAACTCGCGTCGCCGCTGCCGACAGCTCCACAGCGCAGCACTTAACCACTGCGCCACCGGGGAGGCCCGTCATTGAGATTTTTATTGGAATAGAGTTAAATCTGTAAATTGCTTTCAGTAGTATGGCCATTTTGATAATGTTGACTCTTCCAATCCATCAGCAGGGGGTGTCTTTCCATTTCTTTGTGTCTTCTTCCATTTCTTTTAATAATGTTTTATAGTTTTCTTTGTATAGGTCCTTCACCTCTTTTGTTAGGTTTATTCCCAGGTATTTGATTTTTTTTTTTTGTTTCGATTGTAAAAGGGGTGGTTTTCTTGATTTCCTCCTCTTTTTATTGATTGTCTGCATATAGGAAGTCTACTGATTTTTGTGTGTTGATTTTGTATCCTGCTACTTTACTAAATTGATTATTTTGATTAGTTTTCTGTGGAGTTTTTAGGATTCTCTATGTATATTATCATATTGTCTGCAAACAGTGATAGCTTTACTTCTTCTTTCCTATCTGGATTTCTTGTATGCCTTTCTCTTGTCTTATTGCTCTTGCTAGGACTTCCAGTATTACATTGAAAAGCAGAGGTGACAGTGAACATCCTTGTCTTGTTCCAGATTTCAGGGGAAAGGCTTTCAGCTTTTCACCATTGAGAATGATATTGGCTGTGTGTTTGTCATATATGGCCTTTATCATGTTGAGGTATGTTCCTTCTATGCCTAGAATCTCAAGGACTTTCATCATAAATGGACGCTGGACTTTGTCGAATGCTTTCTCAGCATCTATTGATATGATCATATGGTTTTTATGTTTCTTTTTGTTGATGTGTTGAATTACAGTTATTGACTTTCTGATGTTGAACCATCCTTGTGCCCTGGAATAAATCCCACTTGGTCCTGGTGAAATATATTTTTGATGTATTTTTGGATTTTGTTAGCTAAAATTTTATTGAGGATTTTGCATCAGTGTTCATTAGAGAGATTGGCCTGTATTTTTCTTTTTGTGTGTGGCCCTTGTTCAGTTTTGGTATCAGGGTGATGTTGGCTTCATAAAACGTATTTGGTAGTATTCTTTCCTTCTCAATTTTTTGAAAAAGTTCATGTAGAATAGGCACTAGTTCATTTCTAAATGTTTGGTAGAATTCATTTGTGAACCCATCTGGTCCTGGGCTTTTGTTTTGGGGGAGGGTTTTGATTACTGTTTTGATTTCACTGCTTGTAATTGATCTGTTTAGGTGTTTTATTTCTTCTTGATCTAGCCTAGCACTTTGTGGTCCGCTCACGTATTAGTACGTGTTTTTGTCACCAGTATCAGGTGGCCGCTCACGTATTAATACGTGTTCATCTAGTCTCTGGTTTTTCACGCCACGGTGGATTTATTTGGAACTATTAAGAGCTGTTTCTTTGATCGTACTCAGTCTAGCTTTACACATTGTTTTGGTGAAAGTGTAAGGTGTTTTATGAGAGATATTACAGTTTTTTTAATATCTAGTAGTTCAGGAGTTGTGTGTGTTTTATTGAATGCTTCTACCATTCATGCAGTGGCACAGAAAATGGCTGGACCCAAGGGCTGGTAAATTTAAAGGGCACCAGCACACAAAGTGTTAGGATGTTTGTATAATTCTAAGAATTTGTCCATCTCTTCTAGATTGCTGAACTTGTTTGCATATAACTGTTCATAGTAGTCTCTGATTATTCTTTTGATTTCTGCTATATCTGCTGTAATTTCTCCTCTTTCATTTATGATCCTATTTATTTGTGCTTTTCCCCATTTTTTCCTTGTGAGCCTGGCTAGAGGTTTGTCTATTTTGTTTATTTTTATGAAGAATCAGCTTTTGGTTTCATTGATCTTTTGGATTGTTTTTTTAACTTCTATTTCATTTATTTCTGCTTTGATTTTTATTATTTCCTTTCTGATACTGGCTTTTGGGTTCTTTTGTTGTTCTATTTCCAGTTCTTTAAGGTGTGATATTAGGTTGTTTCTTTGAGATCTTTCTTGTTTTTTGATGTGAGCCTGTATTGCTATGTATTTTCTTCTTATAACTGCTTTTGCTGTGTCCCATACATTCTAGAAAGTTGTGTCTTCATTGTTGATCTCCAGGAACTTTTTAATTTCTTCTTTGATCTCATTGATCAAATGGTCTTCCAGTAGTGTGGGTTTCAACCTCCATGAGGTAGGGGGGTTCCTTGTTTTCTTTTCATGGTTTATGTTCAGTTTGATGCCTTTATGGTCGGAGAGGATAGTTGGTATGATTTTGATCTTGGTGTATCTGTTGTTTGTCTTGGGTACCAGTACGTGATCTATCTTGGAGAATGATCCATGTGCACTTGAGAAGAATTTGTACTCAGATTTTTTTGGGTGCAGTGTCCTATGTATGTCTGTTACACCCATGAGATCTATGTCTTTATTTAGGGCTCTAGTGTCCTTACTTATTTTTTTGTCTCATTGTTCTGTCCAATGGTGAGAGTGGAGTGTTGAAGTCTCCTACTATATATGTATTTTCTCTGATGTCTGTTTTCAGAGATGATAATAGTTGTCTGATATATTTTGGTGCTCCTTCATTTGATGAGTATATGTTGATGATTGTTATGTCTTCTTGATAATTTGTCCCTTTAATCAAAATATAATGACCATCTATGTCCCTTTTTACTTTTTTTAACTTTGAATTCTATTTTATCTGATATAAGTATGGCTGTTCCTGCCTTCTTTTTTGGTCCATTTGCTTGTAGAACTGTTTTCCAACCTTTTACTTTCAATCTGTGTTTATCTTTTGTAGTTAGATGTGTTTCTTGTAGGCAGCAAAAGGTTGGGTTCTGTTTTTTAAATCCAATCTGCTACTCTATATTTTGGTGAGTTTAATCCATTTTCATTCAGAGTTAATATTGATACATTGACGACAATATTATCCATTTTGTTAGCCTTTTTGTGATTTCATTCCTTACCTAATTCGGTTCTTTCTATTAATTCTTCTGTTGGTTTTGACTTTAGGGTTTCTTGTAGTATTTTTTGGAGTGGGAGTTTAGTAGTGATGAATTTCTGGAGATTTTGTTTGTCTGAAAAGATTTTTATCTTTCCTTCATAGATGAATGAGAACTTTGCGGGGTAGAGTATTCTTGGTTGGAATTTGTTGGCTTGGATTTGTTAAATATGGCGGTCCATTCTCTTCTAGCCTGTAGTGTTTCCTCAGAGAAGTTTGATGTCATCCTGATTGGTTGTCCTTCATAGGTTATCTGCTTCTTCACCCTTATTATTTTCATTATTTTTTCCTTGTTTTAGGTTTCCCACGGTGATTTTCTTTTGACAATCAAGATGACAAATTGCCTTAATTAAAAAACATATCAAACTATTTCAAAGCTGAACTTCAGTCATTGTCAGTGCTTCTCTCATTCCTAGTGTGTAACATTTTTAAAAATCCCAAACAAAAGTTAAGCTCTATTTCCTCCTATAGATTATGAATCCAGTGTTTTTTTCCATAGTCTCCTAAGACCAGTAGAAGTTTTCAATTTCTTAGCCTGTCAGTGCTGCTCACAAATTGGTAAATACCTTAAGACGTAAGTTACACTGGCTGAATGCTGGACTCACATTATTTTCTTCTCTCTCGGGTTTTGGCAACTTTGCCACTTTGGATTGATAGGTCTGTGAGATACTCGAAAACCTATCTTGAAATATTTTAGCTGGTGTTTCTATTTGCTCTTGAGAGGGATATGACTCATGAAAAAGTCAACAAAAGTATTTTTAAATGCCTGTTATTTGTGATATTATTTTTCTGAAAATACTAGTTTTCTAGTGTTTAAAAACAGCTTTCTGTAGTAAATTGCACTTAAATTGAACCCTGACCCCATCACATCATGGTTCTGTCCTCACTGGAGTTGGAAAAAGAGGCAAAAATCCTATTATTGATAGCAGAAATACCAACTTAGGAATTTGTGCTTATTTCTCAGGGTACAGTTCATTTCCAAATTGCTTGCTTCCATGCAGTGGCTGCAAAATGATCAGGTTTAAGTGCTAAAGAAACAGCAGGCTTAAGGATCAATCTCCCAACAGGCAGAAGGAAACTAGTCACTCCTTGTGATTCCATTAACTGTGTTTTACTAACAATTTCTGGTGTGAGCCTTCAGGCACTTTACTAGCTATGTCAGAACTTTTAAACCAAGCATTAAGAATAGCCTTGAATTTATCAAGTTCAAAGCAAAAAAAAAAAAAAAAGTACCTCATTTGAAACTAACAATGTGCCATGAAAATGCCACACTGATTTTCTTTCTGTACTTTGCTTTTTCTTTTTCTGTGCTTTTTATCTCTGTCAACCAACTTTCTTTTAATTATTTGTTCCCTCCAAAGTGACAGAATTGGGTCATTCCAAATTCTATGCAGCAGATAAAACAGCTCTTGTACAAGTCAGAGAAGGAAAAGTCTTTGAATCCCAGGTGCTTTCAATAGAACAAAATTAACATTCAAGGCTGCACTTGGCTAGATAGTGTGTCTCTTTCAGTGAGCCAAAAAATTAGGGTGCTCATTTATAGCTCGCTTTTAAAAGAGCCCTGCCCATTTTGACCAACAACCAAAAAAGGTTGTCTTTCCAACTTGACATATTTTTCTTTTAGACCAGGACTCTTTCCTAAATGAATATTGATTGCCAATTAAGGCACATGGGTAAACTCAAATGTCAAATGGTAGGACAAAATAATTTAATACCACAGTAAAGTATAAGGATAATCTATTTAATTCAGTCTAGCTTTATTGAATCTTTACAATATTTAAGTCACTTTTCTAGAAGGTTTTGAAGGATGCAAAGGTAAATAAAATTCCTCATGTCAAAGATCTTACAATATAATAACATGAGGCCTAATTCGATTGAAATAACAAATGTAGAAACATGGAGTTACAAACAGGAGTAGAAAGAGATTAATTTCATTTGGTAACAGAAATGAAGGACGTAGGAAGGGAATATTTTTTACAGTGAACTTTTTAATTGAGCTGGAGCTTAAAAAGTGGGTAGAAGGCCTCCCTGTGGCTCAGCGGTTAAGTGCTGCACCGTGGAGCTGTTGGCATTGGTGACAGCGAGTTCGATGCCCGGCCAGGGAGATTCCCACATGACATGGCAGACCTCTCCTGCCTGGCCCCCTGCTCCCCTCAGTAGTGTACCTCTGTCGATCTGCCTGTTCTGCTCCCTACTCTGTCTCTGGTGAACCCTCTCACTGCCCCACACCTCTGACCTGTACCCCAGCTTGTATGCATAAATAAATAAATGAATGAATAAATAAATAAATAAATAAGGGTAGAATTTCATCAAGTCATCTTCGGAGTCACTTTTTCATGAAGTACCCTGAGGTACAGTTGATTTTCCCACCCACACCCACAACACACACATACTCACACACATTCACATGCACTCATTCACACTCCCTCTATGCCCTACTCTTCCCTGAGCATTTCATCAACCTTAGGACCTAGAGCTTGTTTACATGTATGTCTGTAAATCTCCTAAGACATCTCCAGAGCCTGACAAAGGGCTAGAACTGTTCCAGCTCAGAATAAAGACTTATAAGTGTTTGTTTAATTAATTGACTAATCACTGAGAGACTAAGAAGGAAAGTAGATATTTTGGCTTCAAATATTCTATCCCAGGTTCTGATTACTCATTAGAATCAAACATTCTACTATGGAAAACTTCAAACATTTATAAAATTCACCAAATAGTACAATAAACCGCCTTGTAATTATCACCCAACTTCTATATTAAGACATAACTAACCTTTCATCTATAGCTTCACATAATGCCACCTTTTCCTTCATATCATGTCAGAATTTTGGAGCTTTGAGTAAGTGATGATTGGTCAGGCTTTTACACTGCCGGCCACTGCGGCTCTCACCTGCAGCCTTGACTATGTTAATGTAGGAAGCATTTGGAAGCGTGGGCACGGGGCACACATGCCTGATGGTGGACACCTGAAGTATGGTGTGGGCATGTGTAAGTGTGCACAGCTGAGCCTGGAGGCTGAGTCTTTAAGGGTGGTGTCACAGAGAGAATGGCTATGAGAAGGCAAGTGACTACAGAGAGGCAGGACCACCAGACAGCACCAGAGAGAACCCAAGGAGAAAGAGTAAAATTTCACCCCGGCTGGGAGGCCCGTGAGCCTCCAGTCCCCAGGGTCTCCCTCCTTGCCAGCCCGCAGACTTGCCACACAATAATTGGTGTAGAAAGAGCATTAAAGCCTGAAAAAGCCACTGAAGGCTCCAGGACTCTCCTTTGCCCACCTGCCCGAACTGATAGGTGTCGCAGCAGGAGGGACACCAGGAGCAGGTTCTCTACAGAGCTGTGTGGCCCGTTCTAAAGGAAGGAGGAGTCCTAGAGCCCTCGGTGGCTTTTTAGGCTTTTAATGGTCTCTTGTAGAGATGCAAACAGGTACAGGGCAGGCTATGGGGCTGGGGGGCCGGGAGGCTGGCAGGCCTCCCAACCCACAGCAAATCTTCACTTTTGCTGGGCTCTCTGGTGGCGTCTCATGGTCTTGTGGCCTCTCTACTGCACCCATAATGATCCTCCGCTCCATGCTCTGTTGCCTGCAGTCTCTGCTTCTTCTGCTGTCACTTATAAGCCCAATCTCTGGCTCAAATGCACCCACTCACGCAGGCCCACACCCCACTTCAGGTGCCCACCATCAGGCATGCATGTAGGCCTGCAGAGATCTATCATTGAGAGGAAGGTGGAAAAACCTAATGACTCTTTCATTTACCCTACAGTAGAGAACCTGCCCTGCGCAAGCTAGCACGAGAGAAGCCAATCGGGGAGCTTTTAAAAGAATATTGATGACTTGAGGAGTTCTAATTTCAGTGGTTTGGGATGAAATTTATGTTCCTCGGATGATTCTAATGGAACCTCTGGTGTAGAACTGTATGGAATCACGTAGAGTACCAGACATAAGAAATTAATTCACCCAAGGGCTGGTGGATTTTCCTGTATGTCCAGAGCCTACTTTAAGTCTGAGATAATAATAGAAATGGCAGGGTGAGGTGGGAGAGCTAAGAAAGGATGGGGGGGAAGGAAGAGAAGGTAGTACAAAATTTGGATTTTACTCTGAACTTTATCATCTCATCATCATTTTGGACTGAGTCCTGGTCTACATTTTTTATTTCACAATTGGAAAAGCTGGATACTGAGCAATTAAATGAAGGCTAAACATGCCTACTAAATTAATATTGCAAGTAAAACAAAATTTCCCATTCTCAAGAAAATCTTTGATTTCTAATAATTTTCACAATGATTTCTAGCAAAAGAATTATTTCACTTAAATAAATAAAAGGGTATAAATTAAGAGCATATAATTGCCTAAGTGCCACTGACTAAAAAAGTAGAGACACGGGAATGACCCAATAGCCAAAAAGAAAATAACAATCACTATAAAAACACCCCATTCTGGGGTGTGGTAGGGGAGGTTCTTCCTATCAGTTCTTATCTTACCTCTTTTACTTGCTGAAAACTAAAGAGGTAAATTGAGGCAATCTTGTTTACGAGAAGTTGGGTTAATTCAAGAATAACAGGAATTGCTATTTGGAAAACACATGCTGGGGCAAGCAAGTCCACTGAGGGTTTGGGGTGGCCTGTGTATTTATGGGCAAGGAGTGCAAAGATGGGAGAGTCTTCCCAGAGTTCAAGTAGTAAATTCACTGACTTGAGGATAAGGAGAGATTGTTGACAAACCTTCGTTGGTCCAGAGGAAAGTCTGTCTTCTGTCATCAGGCACTTAGAAGAAATTCTCAGTTGCTAGATTCATTCTTCTGAGGGCACGTGTGTGAGATCCTCTTCATATCCTTTGGATCCACTTTAGATTGAAATCCTTTCTCATTACTAAGTTTTATTTAGTGGTGATATTTTGTTTGCATTCCCTGTTCAGAGTTCTTGGAAATTTTTCTGAGTTCTTCATACTTTTTTCACTTAGCTCATACTTTAATAAGTGCTATTATATATTGATTCCACATTTGAAAAACAGTGATGACAACCAAATTGGTGAAATATAGTCAATTATAGGTTGATGAATTTTTAAATTATGGCTTAAAAACTTTAGCCATAATAGACTTCAAACTTATAATGGGGAAGGGTGAATAAATTTGCATGCCACCAAATATTGTCAAATCAAGAATTTTTGATATATTGCTAATTATAAAATAGCCAAAAAGAGAATGTTTCCTTTACATTTGTTTCTATGTGTAGCCTCACTTCAAAAAAATACTACAAGTATACTCCAAAATGCAATCAAAAACAATTTTGATTTTATACTATAAATCAACAAATATTTATTAAGCATGTATTATTGCAAATTTAAATTATTCTCTGGTTTCTCAATGTTTTTAAAACTCATTAAAATTTCTTCTTTTTTGAGATACACAACCTCATTAAAACTTCCATGGATTTTGTATGAGTGAGTAACTGAATAATACTATGACTTTGGCATCTTGTCAGAGTCAAGGATGAAAGAATTCAACTTTCATAGTGTTATTTCATTCATGCTTTCGGACTGCAAGGAGAAAAAGAGCAGGGCTACATGATGAGCAAAACAAAAAGATAGATTACTTATACCCTGCAGCTGTGTCTTAGAATGGTATAAGGTTTTTCTTCCTTCAGTTATAGTCAGTAGGGTGTTCTCAGAAATGTAAAATGCCCTTACAAGTGTCATTTTTTTCTTCCTAAACTTCATTTCATTCTTCAAGTGTTTTGAAATGTTTAAATGAAAATAGTGTGATGACAGATATTTTGTTATTTTTAGAGCAAAAGCTTCCATTTTGAACTGCTTCTGAAAATACTTTTGTCCGCTTCATGTGAAAGTCCTTCTTGGTTTTAGATCCAAGAAAACATTTTGAGGGTGAGGGAGGTATGGTGGGGGGGTTGCAGAGTGACAGATGTGCTGCCTTTACCCCCTTTTTTAAAGTTTAAAGCAGATGAAAATAGTTAAAGGTCATACTTTAAAATTTACTGTTAATTGGGGAAAATAATGACTTGAAATAAGAATTGTTGAAATCTGTGTTGCCATAATTCTGCACAGAGGAGCCTTTCTGGGATCACACTGTAGAAGTTTAGTCAGTGAAGTATATTTCTTCTCTGCATTAGAATACATTACATGGTGCTGAGGTAGATTCACTGGGGAGCTAAGGAAGCTTAATCCCCCCTTGCTTCCACTAGCCCTTTCCAAAGTGTTGAGGGCTAGTCAAGGGGGCCTCGCCTTGGGGGAGGCCTTAGTGATAGGTTTTGTAGCATTTGCAAAATTAAGCTATTTTAATTGCAATTGCTTAAGATGACTCCCTTCCAGGACTCCCCTCTTGTCACAGAACATTGGAGTTGTCACTAGAATTTTGAGGATTCAATTAATGGGGACTTGAGATAGGCTTATATTTGGTATTGAATGAGGGGAATGTATTTCTATGCTCCAATCTCTTCCGGTTATAGCTACATCACTGCCAGCTATCCTGGGGAGGGGTGGCTCCTGGGGGTGCTCCTGCTTGCTTGCTGTGTTGACTCATCGACGCTGGAAACAGGAAGATTCAGGGCAGAGACTGTAATTCCATTATGAGTGTGACCTATGATGCTTAGCCCCAGAAAGATGTGGAAAGTGAAGGAACAACAAAGTTTGAACTGTATAGAACCAGAAACTAGTTTATGGCAACTTTTCTAAGCTATCGATAATACAAAAATGAACTTTAAACATCTATCACTCTGGAGGAAAGATAGAAGTACTTTTCTATTTTCTTTCTACAAAAAATGATACCATAAAATCACTGTCATCCAAACAGGTGATCAAAGAAAATGCAGCCAAGAAAACAAGAAAATAGGTTTAGAAGTTTGTCAAATTTAATGAATCTTATTTTTATTGATTTTTTTTGTCTGTATAAGCTTTTACAAATTTGTATTTTATGGTAGTTTCTTTTCTAATATAAAATTATTTTTAAATCATTTAATTTTTAAATTTTTAAAAATTCTTTTAAAGTTTTACTTTTGTACTTATTTTTTAATTTGCGATTATGCATTCATTTTCTGAGTGATTCTCAAATGATACATGTTTCAGACTCCACAACTTGGATCCACTTCTCTGTGGCATACCTGAGGGAATTTTTTCAGTTTGCCTTCAGGTTTCTTGGGGGAGACTGTCCCAAATTGTGCACCCATGATTGTTGTGCTTGTCTATGACCTGTGATGAGCAGTAGGATCCAAAACTTTTCTGTGTCCTTCATCTATTGATGGATCCTGAGCCTCCCGACATGGGCGAGATTTCCACAGTGAATATTCTCCCAGGAGCTGTCCCTAGAGTTATACGCTGGCTCCATTCAAGCAAGATTAGTACTGTCCCATAGCTCCTTACATTGCAGGTAAGCTTGGAATACAACCCTTGGATAAACCAGATAAATATGAAGAAGAGATTTGCTGCTCTTGGATTCATCAACTCACATTCGGCCCATTTCTGAGGTCCCTGACCAGCCTCTTTCTTCCTGTCATCCTACTACTGAACTTTCAAAAAAGCCTGCTAATTTCAGGTATAGAAATGTGCCTTCTCATTTAACTTGCACTTTCAGAGAGCCTGCCATAGTAATAAATACTACTAGTAATAAATACTGTATATTTATAATGGGTTGAAAAACATATTAACAGATGGGTAATATAATATTACAACTTTGTTTAAATCTATTTTTTTTAAAGTCGGAAAACACCTATATTTATACAAAGTTATTACAGTTTAAAGTTACAGAAGCATTTCAAAAAGTGTCCTGTGTCTGTGTACACAATCACTGTTGATTTTTACTTTGTGAAATTCTGGCAAATGGAAAGGCATTTTTTGCCTGTCAACTAATCAAGATTCATCCAGTGAGGCTGGAAACAGTTCATTACCTGAGTCTGCTGCCATGTGTAAGGAGAAAGTGTGGAAAAGACTGCTGTGGCCACAGCGATTCCATTTCAAAACGGTAAATTGAAGCTTTACTCAAGTTTACTCAGTTCATAAGTGTAAGATATATCCCACCTTGCTTTGAGACTTAAATACTCTACGTTCTACTGGTTTTAGATGTGGCAAAAATAATAGCATTATTATTTAATGTACTGAAAGACTTTTGGTCATTTTGAGGGGGAATTTAAAGTGAATTCTAGAGAAGGACAAAGAGAAATACCAAATGGCTTTGCTCCCATGTGGAATACAGAGAAGCAAAATAGTCAGACAACACTAAACCCCCCTAAAAAAAAAAAAAACTAGAAGTCTGACTAAAACCGAGGCTACCAGAGAGAGAGGGTGGAGAAGAAAGTGAAGAGGCAGCACAATCACCCTTTGTGGAGGACTATGGGTGCCTTGATGGTCGGTGTGGTGCGGTAATTTATACCTAAAGAGGTGGGATCCTGTATTTCTGAATCATGTGTAGTATTGTGAGCCAATGTTATGATAGATGATGATGATAGATGGATGATATAGACAGCTAGACAGATACCAAAATATGAGAAATGAAAAATATGAAAAATAATTAGTGGCTTCTATAATCTCAAGACATAAACTATTTCACCTGCCTGTCCTCTTTATTTACAAGCTTGTCAATATCTTCGGTTCTTTCACAACCTTTTCATTGAATGACTCACAAGTCCTGCCAGTTTTACAAATTTGGCTCCTCCTCTCCATGTCACTACTATCCCCTTAGTTCAGACTCTCATCATCTTCCTAATTGGTCATTCTACCTTCTCTGGTTTCTCCTTCATTCCATTCTCTGTACTATGGCTAGATGAATACATTGAAAGGAAAAATGTCATCATAACACATAACATGACCAAAAAATAAAAATAAAAACTTCTCTAGCCACAGTTTCCATAAGATGGCAAATGCTCCTGTGACTTGTTCACATTTCCACCTTCTTGAGACATTACCACCTGCCTGATTTATAACCTGATTAACTTTTAATGCTTTTAAAGTTTAAGCACAGAATCACTTCTGGATAGAATTCCCTGAACCTCCAACCTGCATAGATATGCACTTCTCTTTCTCTATTACCCTACAGAATCTTCTGTAATTGCTCCTCTGTGCTATGTTATAATTACTGGTTTACCTACCTGATTCCCTCACTACCCAGAGAGCTCCATAGGATGGGAACTACGTGTTTCACTTTTGCATTCCATTCCTGGCACACTGCTAGAGAATGAATAGACAAGTAACTGGAATGTGGGGACTCTTCACAGCTAACTTATGAATAAGCTCTCCTAGGGGGAGGAAGTCTTTTTGGTAGCTTCAAATAACACTACATAACCTAATTTTTGATCCTTCATACTAGAAACAGATAATGCAAAATCCAATTACATTTTAGGTTATCTCAATGACACAGTGTGGAAATGAACACACCATGATAAACCCCTGCGCTACAATAAACAACCTCGTTCCCCAGTGAGCATGGGAAACAAAGCACGTCACCCCTCCTGAATTGTAATGTGCAGCTCCTTTTGGAAATGCTGTTCTTTTTTAACAAAACAGCTTCATTGCCAGAGTTATGAGTTTCATAAGGTCATCCGCAACACAATGGACAGATTCAAAGCATAATTCACAGGAGGGTAGCCTGTCTCGTGCCTGCAAATCTGAGAAAGTGGAGATTATACAGATACCAGAGTTTGTATTATATACAAAACAGAGAGAGATAATCAATAAAGAAATAAGTTAAAGTATTTATGTATTAGGTATTCTGAATAAGTATCCTGAAATATTCTGCACTGTAAACTTTTGGAGGAAGAGAAACAATGTTAAGAAGATGAATTGCCTTGCCTTATTTTTGATGATGCTAAAAATGAGTATTATTAGCCTACACAAAGTGTCTGTAATGCTGTCCCAGAACTGTTCTTTGACCAGCATGGTAAACTGATTTATTTAACTTTCAAAAGTTGTGGTGTATAACATAAAAATTTATAATACATAGTTTAATGAATAATTATAAATTGAACACCTCCGAAATCATCTCCCTAGTCAAGAACTAGAACATCAGCACCTGTTCTGGAAGGCAGCTATGCTCACCATTACATCACCCACACCAACAATCAGCACCTGTTCTGAACTGAACTGCACTTCCCACAAATTCTTAGGTTGAAGTCCTAAACTCCAATACTTTGTAATGTGATTGTATTTGGAGAAGAGGTCTATAAAGAGAGAAATACGGCTAAAAGAAGGTCATTACGGTGGGTCTTAATCGAATATGACTGGTGTGCTTATAAGGAGAGGAAATTTGGTTGCAGAGAGAGTGCAAACATGAGTACACACAGGGGATAGCCCAAGTGTGGACACAGAGAGAAGACAGCCATGTGCAGTCAAGCAGAAGAGCCTCAGGAGATCACATTTGTGGACAACCTTGATTTTGGACTCCTCTACCTCTGGAATTGTTAGAAAATTAATTTCTATTGTTTAAGCCACCCAGTCTGTGTTAGTTTGTTACAACAACCTTAGTAACTAATACAGCATGGCCATAAGGACGTGTGTCCCTTCCCGATGACAATGACTCCCTTCCCCTACCTGAGACATGGCTTGGCTTGCAATTATTGGTAAACAAATCATCACTTTTCATGGTAGTTGTGCTTGCATCCTGAAAATGACACCTGTGCTTGCCTTCAGAATAATTACAGCTTAGTTTTACAGGGTTTTTTTTTTCTTATTAATTTGAATTTGAATGCCCTTAGGCAAAGCATCCACTCTGTAATTCACAATATCCAGTATTTTCTATTGTCTTCCCTGGACTCCTTCTTGGGTATGTGTGTTTGCCACTCCTTGGTCTCACGCCCAGCCTCCTGGAATGTACCTCTTTTAATGACCAATTATCAACTCAAAAATGACTGAGCCAGTAATTCTAACAACCACACTCCTTCACTCCCACCTGCTACAAGTGCTAAATGTCAGATTTTTAGTTTGAATTACAGATGAAATCATTTTTGAGAATTTCATGACACTTATTGAAATAAATAGTGTCACCCAGAACTGTCACAACCAAGATAGAAAATCACTAGTATAGCCAGTGTGAGCTTTATTTAAAGTTGCAGCAACATCCAAACCTTTTCTTGTCCATACCATATAGGGTCCCAACAGAAATAAAGATGGATCGTTATGTCAAACAAGTTCAGGAAGAGTTTATTTACAAAGGAACTCATTATAGAAGCAAAAGGACTGCAAGAATCAATGCAGAAACACGGCAATAGAGAAAGAGACCAGAAGCCAGAAAAAGAGAGCAATGTCTAGAAGAGAACTCCTTGGGAGTGACCTTGGGTTGAGCAGCCTAGATTGGAGGGATTCAAAAAAATAAATCACCTTTCTCACTCCCTCTCTTTGATCTCCTTCCGGGTTTCCCATGAGCCCATCTAACAGGAAGCCAGAGGGTTTGTGGCCCTGGAGATACAGTGTATATAGGTCTCAGGGTAAAGCACAGAGGGTGAATCCAGAGAACAAAATGGTAGATTTCTGGCACTTTGCCTTTGGAATGGAAATAAAAGAGAATGTGGGTGTTGATCTTTCCGGGCAATTCCTGTTTGAAATGTGACAGTTCTTTAAGGAGGCCAGTGCCTGAAGACGTGCATTACCAGTATTCTGCCTGGAGTAGCATAACCAGGAGGAGCAGACAGTAATGACCAAGAAAATAGAGAGCAGGTATCTTCTGTCTTTATGTAAGTATATATGGCATGCTTCTGAAATGTCCTGCTACCAGTTAGATTGTGCGACATTTGAGTTTAATAATCTTAGCATGTGAGATGCTCCACTGACAAATGCCAAGAACAATTAATAGTACAATCAAGAGTTTCCATCTGGAAAGACTGGTATGCTTTTTAGGAAAGTGGGTGTAACCTGTATTCACATTTGGAACCAAAGTTAGCTTATCTTTATTTTTCATGTATTTATCTTCAAATTATTTTAATATAATGTTAGCATTTATAAATGCTAAATATCTTTTTAAAATTAATTAATATATATTTTACATCATTGTTCATTTTTGTACAATGTTACTTTCTCCTCTTAGGTGTAGCCCCTGTAAAATTCTGACCCCCCAGTTCACCCATGCACCATCACCATAATCCCCTGTGATCTTCCCTCCCCTGTTTAGCTCCTTCTTCCTCCCCCTTTCCTGCAGAATTTCTCTGGATTATTTTTTTTCCTGATCCCTTACTTGGTTTCCCTATATTCCTCACATAAGTGAAACCATCTGATATTTTCTTTCTTTTTCCTTCTGACTTATTTCACTGAGCATAATTCCTTCCAGCTCCATCCATGTTGCTGCGAATGGCATGAGTTTATCTTTTTTGATTGCTGAATAGTATTCCATTGTATATATACACCACACCTTGATCCAGTCATCTGTTCTGGGCATTGTTTCCTTACCTTACCTATTTTAAATAGTGCTGCAATAAGCATAGAAGTGCCAGTATCCTTTTGAATTAATGTTTTTGTGTTCCCAAAGTTAGCTAATCTTAAAGCATAAATCTATCCTTTAAAAAAATACACATATACAATCAAAGTGGATTTTTTTCACCAGTTCTTTATCCAAGAGGATAACTTAACAGTATTTCATCACTTGTACAAGAGTCATCTTTATTTCTAGGTGATTTTTAAATAACAGAATAAAATAAAATTACAATATAATAAATATGAAGATTGCTTATTGTATATAATGACATAATTAATACATTACATATATGCTATCACTGCAATCCTAAATTTGTGTTGGGCATGTGTATTTTCCACTCCATCTTGAAATCCAGTCAAAAGGATACTCTACAAACAGGATAGCAAGACATATGAGTAATTAGTCTCCTTATTTCATACAGTGGACAGTTATAATTCAATAGAATAAAAAGAAAAAAGAATGCCTCAAGGAATGGGATATGCCACACCTATTCAATTTGTTAAGCAATAAAGCAGATTTTTAGAAGAGTTGGGGTCAGAAGTCATCCTAATTTTACCTATATTCCAAAATTTGAATCTGCAGAAATTGCTAACAGAATCTACAGTAGTACAGCCCCTGTGTAAAATAATATGGCAGTCCTTCAAAATGTTAAATATAAAATTAGCATATCACCCCCAATTCACCTAGGAATATATCAAAGGAATCAGAAACAGAGATCCCAAAGATACTTGTCTGGCAATGCTCACAGCAGCATTTTTCACAATAGCCAAAAGGTAGGAATGACCCAAATATCTGTCAACAGGTAAATGGCTATAGAAAATGAAGTATATTCATTAATTGAATATTATTTTTCAATAAAAAAGAATGAAGCAGTGATATGTGCTACAAGATGGAAGCCCTTGAAAACATAATTCAGTTGAATTAAACCACATATAAAAGGACAAATACTGTACTGATATGAAATACTGTCCTTACATGAAATATCTAGACATAGCTAGAAATATCTAAATATCTCAAATAGGTAAATTCAGAGACAGTAAGTACTGGTTACCAAAGGTTGTGGGAGGGAGGGCAAATGGGGAATTATTACTTAATGGATAGAGTTTTTGTTTGGGACGAAATGTTCAATGGTTATACAACATTTTTTGTGAATGTAATTAATGCCACTAAATTGTATACTTAAATTAATTTAAATGGAATATTTCATGTTTTATATATCCTATTACAGTTTTTTAATTCCTTTTACTTCCTTTCTCCTCATAGCATTTCATCTTAACTGAGGATGTCAAATGAACCTCAGAAGTGCTGCACAATGCTATGAGATGAGCTTAAATAAAGCCACACAGTGAATGAGACTGACAATAAAACTGAAATGCTCGTTTTGGTGTGAGTTCAAAGCATTAGAATAACCTCTCTTAGGCTTCAATTGTTAAGCAGGGGATGTTAACAAATCATTAGAACACAGTGAAGAGAATTGAAGGGAAAACCACACTTCAGCATTTCAATCAAAGGCTTCCAGCAATTTTTGTGCTAGGACCCTAAAATAAACTGTGGTTCCTAAAAACCTAAACAGACCCCTAGCTTCCTGATCACTGGGACGCAAAAAGGAAATGAGAATGGAGGCCAAGTTTCCTTGTCAGAGGTGATGGAGAGTGCTCCCACCATTTGATTGGCAGAAGCTCCTCTTCCTTCTCCCTCTCTGGCCAAGCCCTGAACTCATTTCAGTTTCCCATGCTGCAGTATAATTACCAAGAATGCAGCTTTCATTTTGTTAAGAGGCAAAATTTTTTTCTAAAGGTTTTTAAATAGTAACAACTAACATTTCCAATATCAAAAGCAACACATTTATTAAAATGACTAAAATACAGAAAATCTAAAAAAAAAAGAAATCACTTTTAATTTTATGGTAGATCTGTGTTTAATGTTTTGAAAGGCATCTGAACTATTTTCTGTGGGGGCTAGAACAGTGTACATTTGCACCAATAGTATACAAGCATTCCTTTTTTCCTACATCTTCATCAATACTTGTTTCTGGCCTTTTTGAAAATTCATTCTCCTCTTATCGGTTACTTCATTTTTAGCTCAACTTTTTTAGTATTATGTAAATAACACTTTTTATATTTAAATATGTTTATATATGAAATATGTTTACACTTAAATTTTTGCTCCCATGTTTGATTATTTCCTCAGGATAGCTTCATAGAAATGAAAATGCTGATTATCTACAAATGAACATTGTTAAAGTCATTCTATTTATAAAAATCAGATAAATAATTCTAGCAATACTTGAAACAAGAATATCTGAAATGTTCATTCTCTTACACTCACAGCAAAATTATTACACTTGTTAAGATTTGTAATTTAGTATAAATCAATGTAGTTTTAACATAATATATACATATGTGCTTGCCTATTGTCACATAAAATTCTCTTAAGTATTGCAGGTTTCAAAATCTCATATTTTTTAAACCTTGGAGTCAATTATTTTCATTTCTAGACTTTGCTATAAATATCTGCAAATTCATGCCTCATTAATCAGGTCTGTGAAGATGCTTAGCTTTGGAGAAAGCATCTCCTAGAAGAAAGTATCACCAGCACACAAGAGAATTAAAGATACACACACGTGAAAATATACATACTTCAAGATCTGTCATGCAAGGCAGGACAAGTCCCAAATGAGCCCTGAAAATGTTCTGGAGGGAGAGAGCACTGCACCACTGAGAGATTATATTTGAATGCACCATTCATCTAACACCTTCTCCCCCAACTAGACAGGTGCCCCATCTTGCTTATCAATTCATTTCCTCTAAAGTGGGAATCCAGTATGTGTTTGTTGAATTGTGTGGTAGACCAGGGCTTAGACTGATGAAGACCTGAGTAGTGCTCCCTAAGGAGGTACATGGCAACTATTTGCTGTGACCATAGAGAAAGGGAAGAGAGTGGCAGTCCTTCCAAACTATTTCTTTAACCTTTGATCTTGAAACAAGTCAACTGTGCTACAAATAGGACTAATTGAAGCTAAATTTCTCAATGGCCCCTATGTATCCATTGTCTTATAGTTTCACATTTTGCATTTGTTCATTTATAGGAGGGGCAAAGAGACCAGGCTCTTTAATCTTTATCTCAAAGGCTATAAACTTCATCTGTAAAATGGGAATAATGATAGCGCCAGCCTCACCGTGATCTGAGGATGGAATGAGAGCAACACACACGATGCTCAGCCTAGCACCAGGTCCTGGGAGGCCTCAGTAAGCGCCAGCCTCTTCAGCCTTGAGAATGGATATGACTCTCGCTCTTTTCATACAGTCAAAATTCGTGAAATACTTTCAGCTTTTTTTTTTCAGGTCAAAGTTTCATGCTGACTCAACCAAGGGAGGCTGATTTAAAATGGAAATGACATTTGATGAATATGTTTATTATCTAGAATTCATGAAATGTTAACATATTTTTTTTAATCTGAGAGATCTTTCCGACTTTATATTTAAAAATTCTCCTACGGTTTTATAAAACCTTAGAAAAAGTAAGTACCCAGTAAGTGCTTTGCCTTCAGACCTTGTCAAGACATGAATTTACTCTCTAATAGCATTGTTACCTGCAATAATATAATCTGTCCCCTTTTTTAAAATTATAAGATCAATATCTACTCTCCATGTTATTTTAGCCAATACTACACTGGAGAATCCAGGCAAAGTCTGCATCAATTTTCTTTTTTAACAAGTGGCTTTTTTTTAAAGATTTATTTATTTATGCATACAAGCTGGGGTGTAGGCCAGAGGTGTGGGGTGGTGAGAGGATTCACCAGAGACAGAGTGGGGAACAGAACCAGCAGATCTACTGACGTACACTGCGGAGGGGAGCAGCCGGCAAGACAGGAGAGTCTGCTGTGCCATGTGGGAAGCTCCCTGAGGATCGAACTCATGCTGCAGTGGCTGCTGATTGCTTCATAGTGCTGAGACTTAACCTGTTGTGCCACCAGGGAGGCCCACAGTGGCTTTTTTTAAGCAAGTATTTGTGCCTATTCTGCTATTAGCAGCATCTCATGGAAAAATCTGCTAAGGGAGTAAAATGGTTGTTTTGCTGGTCTATACACAGCCTTTGATGCCATGACCTGGTAACAACTATTAACTAACCTCTTTGAATTCAATATATAACCCTAGCTATTTATTTTAATGGGGAACTAGCTCCTTATCAGTACAAGTATCAAGGCAGGTAGCACATTTTCCACAATGGTGTGATAGCAATGTTTACCAGGCTCAGAAGGGGTGTGTGCTGGCCCCCTGAGCCCAAAGGTCTTGAAATCACTTTTAGATGAGCTAAATGCATCAAGAATAAAACAATTTATTTAGTTCTCCATGTGTTGGCAACATGATTCATTGTCACGCAACAGTCATTATTCCAACAGAGCCTGGCCCTGCTATTAATAGTACTATTAGAATAAGAGCTAAAACTCAGTGTTTCCAAAGCAAAGGCTATAATTTTTAGAAAAATGACTTCTAACGTTTTGAAAATATAACTTATTCGGTTAACTAAAAGTAAGTTTTTCAGGTACTAAAAGTAGATAAGAAGAAGTTATATTAATTAAATTTTAGCTTTCTGAGAGTACTTTATTAGTTTGTTTTTTTTTAATGGCACCAGAGACTTGTTAACACTGATTTTGAACTTTTATAAAAATCAAAATCAAAGACATTCTTTAGAAGGATGCTTCTCAATAATGTGTAGCCCTTTTTTAAAATGTTTAATTATACTTGCTACATACAACATAGTATATAAAACTTATAAGCAAGATCTGAAATATATTATAAAAAATGAAGCCACTGCCTCATATAAGAACTAGGACACAGTCGCACAATGAAACCTACCTCTCCTTCTATCCTACACCCCTGAAGAATACACCAGCCTGTTTGAACCTAGTTTTCCTTTGAGTTTCAAATGAAGTGTTTTACTTCATTCTAATCCACCTCTGAATAATATTGTTGACATTTGCTTTATAAAAATTGTTTCATACACAAAGAGTGTACAGTTTGCCATTTTGACTCAATTTTGATTCTGTAATTAATCCCTGTTTTTTCTTATGGCCATACTTACTTTCATTTCAACTGCTCTGTAATATTCTATTGTGATTATGGTGTGTCAATTGTATTTAGGTAAAGAAAGAGTATTCCATTGAGTGCTTATGCTTCATTATATTGAGCTATTTTACTACTGATAGGCATTGTCGTTGATTCTAGTTTCTTTTGCTATTATGATATGCAATGACTATTCCTTAACAATTCAATTTTGTTTTTTCTGGGATGCTATCATCAGTGTTTTTGAATTTTAACCATTCTAATAGATACATAGTGATATTTCATTTTTTTTTTTTTTAGTTTTCAGTTCCCCATTGATATTTGATGTCGAGCTTATTTGCACTACATCTTTTCATAAGGTGCATAACATCTCTTCATATGCTTGTCATCTGTGTATCTCTTTGGTAAGGTGTCTGTTCAACCCTTTTGCCTAGTTCTTAGTTTTTAATTTTAATGAAGTCTGTCAGTAATTTCTTTCTTTCTTGGGTTGTGCTCTTTGGTGTATCTAAAATCTCATTATTAAACCTAAGACCACCTAGGGTATTCCTATGTCACTTGTTAGAAGTTTTATAGTTTAGCATTTGATATTTAGATCTATGATCGATTTTTAGTTAATTTTTGTGAAAAGTTAACTATGTCTATACTCATTTTCTTGCATGTGTATATCTAGTTGTTCCGCTACCACTTCTTGAAAAGACTGTCCTTTCTCCATTGAATTGCCTTTGCGCCTCCTTCTTTTCTTTTTTCAAATGTTGATGCTCTTTCAAGCTTTTTAACCAACTTTTGCCAAGATATTTTATCCACTTCCTCAGATTCAATTATCATCCTTATACTAACAATTTCCAATGCTTTAGACCTATTCTAGATCTCACTCTTCAACCCATGCCCATAGATACATAAGTAATGCCCAGATAGCTCCATTCCACTATCCCCCAGGCACGGTAATCACAATGTACTGAAAGTGACATCTCTCTTCCTCAGTAAACCTGCTCCTCTGTCACAAGTTGTCTTTCAGAAACTGACAGCACTCTCCACTTCAGTCATAAAACCAGAAATCTGTGAACATCTTCATCCCCTTTCCCTCATCCTCTATGTATCTCACTACCATCTTCCAGTATTCTTGACTCTTCACTCTACGTAACTGTGGTATTCATCTTCACTTCCTAACTCTATGGCCTCAACCCCAATCTATGTCACCACCTGAATCCTACAAAAGCTGCCTATTAATCTTCTTCATTGTATCTTCCCTTCTGTAACTAGAAAAATCTTTTAAAATGCAAATCTGTCTATGTTGCTCCCCCACGTTAAACTCTTTAGTGTTTTCCCATTACATTTAAGTAAATCATGGAAGGCCTTCTTTGGTCGTGTCCTTGCTTATCTCTGCTTCCTCTTCTTGAGCCACTCCCCATGTTTCACTGTATGTCCAGCCACAGGACACTGTATTTACTTCAGATCTTTGAATATGCTATGAACCTTGTGGCAGACACTGTAAATCACCCCCAGTATCCAGTCTCTCCTTCATTTTAGTAATAGAATGAACCCATGGCACTCTCCTCCAGAGTTAGTAGGGTACATAACTAACTGCCCAGCTAGTTACTGCTTTGGCCAGTCTCCCACGCTGCTAAGTGTGTCCCTGTGACCAGGTTTGTGTAAATGGAATGTAAACAAGAATGACATGTACAACTTTAACTTCACTTCCTTGAAAGTAAATTGACCATTCTTCGTTTCTTCTATGGGGCTAAAATGCATATGTGGAAGTAGAGAATAGTTTTTAACCATGTGAATGAGGAAATAAGCTAGGGGGATGGGAAGGCTATAAAATGGAAGGCATCTGGGTCCCAAATGACCACATGTCCCACAGTATATTCAAGTCCTTTATTGTGGCAGTTTAGCCTGTGCACATGCCGGGCTCTCTCAGGGTAGTGACCAAGCACAACAAACACTTCTATTCACTAAAGCTACATGCGTAACCCAGATCAGCAGAGCTGCTCTGAACACACAGTCATTCAGGGATCCCGCCTGACTGAGAGCTTCATCTGAGGGTGTGCTTTAATGAACAGAAGAGTGAAGGGACTTGGCAAACTTCACTCTCTTAAAGCTGCTAGCTGGAAGTAAGCCACACCACTCCACCATGTCATTTCACTCATGGTGTGTTGAACAAAGCAAGTCACACAGTTTCACCTAATTCAAATGAAATTAAGGATATATAATCTGACCATGTACCCTGAAGGAAGAAAAAAACAGACTGTGACCAGTCCTGATGATTATTTCAGTTTCTACTTTAGTAAGTCTTAACCTACCTTCCTCAAAAAGGGATAGCCTCTACTTATTTTGCTCAAATGTTTATAGGATTTTTTCATGGTTTAATATTTATATTTCAAAACTTTCACAAGATTTTATCTTCTTATTAATTGTTCCTGCAACCATTACCTTCAGGAATACTAACGTAGCTATTTCCTTTGCATAATGATTCCCAAATATTT
The DNA here is from genome assembly GCA_004024925.1 of Scalopus aquaticus. NCBI lineage: Eukaryota > Metazoa > Chordata > Mammalia > Eulipotyphla > Talpidae > Scalopus > Scalopus aquaticus. The sequence continues at coordinate 83,514 of PVIJ01005277.1, forward strand.
ATCTAAATATCTGAATTCTCTCCCAAACTCCAGCACCCGATTCCAGCTACCCACTACCTATCAAACTTGACAAGCAAAAAACAAGTGAATGTATTACTTTCATTCCCCCCCTAAAATCTGATTCTTCTATTAACTATATACTCTTTTTAACTTATTTTTGTCTCATATTTCTAACTCCTAGATTAGTGCCTGACATAAGGACGCTATATATTCATCGACGAATGACTGAATAGATGAATGAATAAATGCATGAATACTATCAAGATTTGACAATGGTTCCAAAACCTGGAATCTTCTCTGACACCAGTCCCTTCCATACTAGTGGCTCTTCTGCCTGCCACGTTTGGCTATTAAGGTGCTCATTACCTATTGACTAGATTATTATAAGAGCTATCTTACCATTATCCCTAATATCTTACCACCCATTTTTCCATGATCCCATCCATTTTTTTGGTACTCCCATATTAATTTCTTTAAAGTATCTGACTCATTCTGTCACTTATTTTACAATCCTGTAAGGAGCATGTATTATATGCCAGTATTGTGCTATGTTCTGAAGATAAACAGGAATAAGGTGCGGCCTCCACACTTGAGTAGCTCACAATCCAGTGGAAGAGAGACGTGTCTAGAGATACAGAGCAGGGCGAGCCTGCCAAAATAGGGGAACACACAGCAGCTCTTTCTGCCTACTTATGTCTGTGCAAGCATCTTCTTCTCCTTTCCTTTTCCTAGTAAATTTGTCCTTTTCAAGTGTAAAAAAAAAAAATAGAGAAGCATAGAGGTGGGATGACAGATGAGACAGGCACTGAATCAGTCCAGGAAACACAGAGAGGAAACATTTACCCCATGTCCTACCAGCCAATTAGACATTTTCCCGGATTGGCGTCAGATGTTAATAAGAACCATTAATCTTTTGAGTCAGGAAGAAAAAAAAAGGAAAGAATGAGCATTGAGGTTAGTTTAGAAAGGGGGCAAGGGAAGAAAATTGATAGCAATTGTATCTCAGGAGCTCTGTTTTCTCTCTGATCCCTGGGAAGGACAAGTCTCTGTGCTGTGCAGTCTTCTAGAAATGACATAGCAAGGGAGGTGCAGCTAGCTGGTGAGGTAGCTCCGAGTTTCTGTACCTACTGGAAACCTTTAGCTATGTCCAGTCTTTATTTAATTCTACAAACAGGTAATAAACAATACTGGGGGTAGTGGAAGCTGCCATCCCCTCTCCTTTGTTATACATTTCCACCACACAAGCTACAGGTCAGCTTGTACAGCTCACTGGAATACTTAGCTATACACTGTTTTCCAGGGAAGGAAGCCTGAAGTCAAATGAAACACTGCATTGATTTTGTAAATTCATAGCAGACCCAGCAGCTTGGAAGCAATAGCAGGATTTATTTATATAAGCCAGAATTTTTTTTGAGGGAGAGCAAATAGGAGGAGGTTTAGCTTTTTTCTTTGGGGGGTGGGGGGAGAGGGCGTGCGGTATCATTTTTGGAATTCCAAAGACTTATCTTTGAATAAAGAGCCAAAACCTGGAAAATTGAAAGCATAGCATTTATAAATAAGTTACAGAAAAGGAAAAGATTTGGACAAAAAGCAGTTTTTGCTACATGGCATCATTCCTACCCTCCCACCACCTTCAAAACACACCATCAAAAGAAATATAGTCTGACCAGCAGATGGGAGATGTGGAGTTTTGTAATTTATTTTAAGTGCCTTTATTGGTGCAAAGCTGGGATGTAGAATTAAAGAAAAGTCCCTTATTTATAAAGGATCATGTAATCTAACGAGGGTGATTGACAATACTCTCAACAGGGACACGTAAGGCATGTCCTTTCGTCTTCACACTGACTTGAAAGTTGCTGGAATTCCTAGCTCTGCACTTGGACTTGTATAGGGAGCATGCTGCTTCTGATATCATCTAGAAATATTCATAGACCTTTCCTTGATGAATTTCTAGAACTAGAAATATAACTTTATAAAATACAAAGGAGGCTGAGCTCACCTAAATGAGCTTGCCAAACACCAGCAGAAACAGAGAAATAGACTAAGCAGAATTTCCCACAACCCATTATTGGGTAAGCACTTTTTAAAATAGAAAACCTAATCCCTTAACGGGTCTCCAAGGCATAGACGAGAAGAGACTTTACAGTGAAATAATTATTAGGCAAATTAATTCAATTACCTTTATGATAAGAAATACACTGAAGATGAGATTTGCTTTACACTAAAAACTACAAAGGGTTACCTTGAGATCTCCTTGAAATAGGTCTAGAATTGCTGTTGGTAAAGAATATCTGAAATGCAGATTTTTTTTTTTTACTTTTTGGGGCAGATTTGTGAAAAAAATAAATGCCATGAAACTAGGTTTTTATTTTCAAAAGTTAAATCCCCCCCTTCCTTTTTTTGCATCCAGTGCAGAACTTTGGTATTGCTCATAAAGAAATGGGCATGTCAAGTGACCTTTAAAAAAATCATTTTGATCAAGAGAAAGAAAAATAACTTAAGACAATGGAAAAATATCACAATTCCTTTAACCCCAAATAATCACTGGACTTAGCAAAGAGCTTCAAGTATTGTTAAAGTTCCCCGAGAAAATGTCAAACTCTCCAGATAAGGCCGTTCATCAACACCTAGGATTCCAAGAGGAGGAACATAAGGACTTTAAGTTATTCCAGTTACTTGAAATGCTGCTAGGGAAACCGAGCCAATTATGAATGTGTGTTGTGGGTGCAGCCCATGCCACCCCCGGGCCCCCCTCACCAGGCTGCAAGCCCCAGCTGCTGACAGTATTGGGCCCCAACAGGTCACAGGTGCCTCCTTCTAGGCTAACATGCAGGACCCTCACCTGCATCAGTCTCCTGGTCTGGAAGGTCAAGCCTGCCCAGGAGTGGGTGGAGCAGCTGGCAAGCAGTGCCTCCCGGAGAGACGAAGGCCTTGGGTGCTTGTGGAGCCTGGCTGAAGCAGCTCATATTTGCCTAGGCCTCTTCCCCTGCCACTTTTGGCTTTCCAACCCCTTTTCATCCTAGAGCAATCCCTGAACAAACCTCTTCCACAAAAATTCCTGTCTCAGGCTCTCCTTCTAAGAACACTGACATAAGACAGAGCAACTAAAAACCCAAAACCTTCTCATGCCATTTCTGCACTCCCCCTTTCTGCTTCCATTTCTCACTGCCAGTCAATATTAAACATTTTCACATTTTCTTTCTTTTTTTTTTTTAATCAAATCTTCCCACAGAAGAGGATCTGACAGCTTCAGCTTCATCCCCATGTGTAGCATTTTAGAGGTAAGTTCTCTTCTGGAGTATTTGCATTTAACATGATTCAAAGAACATGACTGAATCAGGGAACAAAGAATTCTGCTGAGGTGCAGTTAACTTCTTAACACCTAAATGGCATCACTGGTCAGCCCCTACTCTACCTAAACAGAAGTTTCCCCTTTATGAGAAAGTATAGGGGTTGCATGTTTTTAAAAATTATAGCCCCCAACATTGCCACAGGCACTTCCAGCCATTTCCATTCTCAGGAAGACTTGGAAAGAACAGAGTGCCAAGTCTCTCTCCCCATTCCTGCATCACACCACCCTGGAACCATAGAAAATTTGACCTGCTAGGTCAGCAATTCCCAAAGGCCATTGTGTTCATTCACTTTAGGAAAAATCGTGATCTTATCCTCATTTTGATGGCGTAATAGTGTCATTGATAACTTAGATCTAAGACATTTCAAAGTAAAGAGTATTATTTATGAAACCCAGGCTTTCTTAAACTTACCTAGATTCCTATTTTTATGACTCATAGCTTAGCAAACACTGACTTGGTCCAAAGTCACCTAGAACCCAAAGCGCAGGGTTTGTCTCCTCCCGGAGTGACAGCAGCTCCAGTTCATGTGTCCTTGAGTCTGGGGCCTCCATGCTCACATGCCACCCCCCCCCCACCCCTGCTGCGCCCATCCCCGCACCACACTTTTGCCAGTTGACACCAGCAGGCTGCACATTCCACCTCTGTGGGGGGACGTTACATGGTTAACGATTCAGTGTTTGAAGTGTGAGCGCCAGACCTCCTGTTGTATCTGTATAAATAGCGAAATTGTCCCAGATTCAAGCTGACTAAACAAGTGACCCGTTGTTTTATTGGGGCTGTTTTCTGGAGCTAGAAATGCACCCTCTGGACTTAGCCTATTTGAATTTAGGGGATCCCTCAGTCCCAATAGCTCTTAATGATTTGATGATTCCAGGTCTCTGTTTCTATCAGGTTTTTTAAAAGCAATTCATATTTTTTAAATATTTTGTAATTCTATATATCTTTCCTTGATAATTTCAATGATTGACAATCACTGCCTAATAAGAATGTCATTTTGATCAATAAAGTCAATCGAAAGGATCCTAGTCCATGAAAAACCAAAGTGTTTACACATAAAATATCTTTGACTTATCTTTCAGTTCTAAGCATGAGAAAAGGACCACTTTTTTTCAGAGCTATGTCATCGTGTCTGCATATTCATAAAGGCATTAGAGCCCCAGAGGGGGCTGGTGTTTGGAAATACACCCTCGGGCCTCCTGACCCCTTTTCAGTTCAGCTGAGATTAGTGAAGACCTGGTAGAGCGAGAAAGAAAATCGGCCATTTCATCCCCTGTGTAGTAGTCAGCATTTTGTCTCAAGGCTCTAAACATGTTTATAAAGAGGCTGTTAGGACAGCTTGTCATTTCACCATTCATCTGGCCCTAGAAGCTGAGCAGACAAACAATGGAGAACCCCAGCAGAGCTAGTCTTTTGCAGCCTGCTTCCCCTTCACTAGGAAAGCCTCCAGCACAAGGTTCAGCAACACAGCTAAGTCTGCTCCGCCACTATGTTCCTGGCCCACAGCTGCAGCTCAGCATCATAGCCTCTCCTCTCTCAGCAACACAAACAAAAATATCTCCTGGTTTCCTAACCTTCCATCCTTCTCCTTCATTTTCTTTGTAAAGGTTGAGGAGAACAGCAAAGCAAAATGAATCTTCCCATAATTACATATAGAAACAATATTGAAAGTTAAAGAGCTTTGAACATTCTCTTTTGTGCTTTGCATCTCACCCAGGAAAATTCTGTTCCAGGAAGGCATCCATCATCATTTCTCTCCCTATGTTCCTCCTGGAACAGGTGTGTAGCCATTAGTAAAGCAACCTCTTCCTTTGCACAACTTCAGTAGAGATTTAAGCCTGAACACACACAAACACACACTGACTCAGGGGTAAGAGTGGGAGGCAGTTTGAAATGAAAGGGAGAAGAAAGGACAGGGATGAATCGAGTCCAGAGCTGGCTAAGCGACACTTTGGATACTATGGAGGATTCCAGAAATGCCATATTTATGTGCTCAAGAGGTCACGAGCCAAGACTGAGCCCAACAAACTTCAGTTGGAGCAACAGCTGGCACAGGCCCTATCCCCAGTGTTCTCTAGAGTTCCTTCCTGCCCCAAAACACCCTCCACCCCTTTAATTACACAAATTTAAAGTAAGCACACATGGGTCTTTAAGAAAATTGCTAAATAATTAAAACAGATATTGTAGTCTGAAAAGGAAGTATTCATTTTGGTAAAGCTAATCTGTGTGTGTGTGTGTGCATGTGCGTGTGCATATGCATGTGCATGTGCGTGTGTGTGTGTGTATGTATGTATGTGTGTAGTGCCAGAGCTAAATCTCAACAGATTTTGTTTTTGCCTTCTCCAGAAAGATACTTATTTTCTCTCTGTGGAATTATTGCTTGTTCTTGAGATTTCATTGTCTATCTGTATTAGTATGTTAGGGTTGCCATAACACAGTATCATAGATAGCATGGTTTGGACAACAGAAATTTGTTTTCTCACAATTTTGGAGGCTAGACATCTGAGATCAAGGTGTTGGCAAGGTTGGTTTCTTCTGAGGCCTCCATCCTTGGCTTACAGAGAGCTGTTTTCTACCTGTGTTTTTATATGGTCTTCTGTTTTTCCATGTCTCTGTCTTCATCTCTTCTTATAAGGACGTCACATTGGAATGAGGGCCCACCCTAAAGACTTCATGTCATATTAATTTCCTCTTCAAAGATTCTACCTCCAAATATAGTCACATTCAAAAGTACTAGAGGTTAGAACTTCAAGACATGGAATTTAGGGGAACACAATTCAGCCCATAACATCACCTGATACATGTAAGAAAAGACACAAGATAGATTAAACTAGACTCATGGCATCTTAATCTGAACAAATGTTATTCTGGACAAATGTACTGATGTTAGATGATCGTATTCTGATGGAATTTTGGGGGGGACAAGAAGACATTGCTATGGGCAAAGAATGGGCATCACATCATGCTTACACGGGGTGAGGAACTGGGGCTTACTAGGATGGACTCCTATCATAAGTCAAGGAAGCTCTAGAATGACAATGCAAAAAAGATGAGACATAAGGCATGGTGTTAGGTCTCCTTTGCCTATTGGCAGTTTATAGACTAGAAGGGAGAGATTGGCACATTAAATACTTATTGAAAAAGTTCGTGGCGGAGGTCCATGGGGGAGAAGAGTACAGGGGATATTCCATCAGTCCTCTGATTGGGCCTGTGTCTGAAAGGAGAGTCATGTTTACCAGAAGCTGGACAAGGGCATTCAGAGCCCAAGGGCACAATCTGCTGAAGGACTGGAGGGAGCTGTAGGCCATTTGACAACGATGGGCGGGACTTCCAGAGGGGACTGTCAACGGGATGGGGTTGGATAGGACATCAGGGCCCTATACAGAAATCCTTCTGTCCCAACCTAAGAGTTCACACCATCTTTGTAGTTGGTGGGGAACTTTCAAAAGCTTTTTAATGGGATAATAGGATAGTAACAATTTATCAGACAACAAGAATAGAGGCTGGATTGGAGGGAATCAAGACAGAATTGTAACTTGAACTATTTCTGGATTAGTACTATGGATGGAATATAAATTTGAGAGATAAATAATGAATAACAATAGAAAGAAACTGTTAAGTCAGGAAAAAGTATTGAAGTTCAGTTTTACCATTTCTTTCTTTCTTGGCCATGCATTTTTGATCAAAGACTTATTTCAATGTATAACTAATTGCAGAACATTTTATGTCATTACAGTAACCTTGTAACACATTTATCAAATCAGAATTCTGTGCCTGTCATTCTTAGGTTAAGCTCAATGAATAATTTCTTCAACTTTGGATTCCTTAACAAGAGGTGAAAGCTATGGAAATGACATCTATATAAGGTAATATTTTTAAGTGTTTTTTCATATTGCAAATGTGTTTTCAGGAGCAGTTTGTTTCATGTCTACAGAAGGTATTAAACAACAATGCATTTTATGCTTGAAAATTGGATTTATCTTAGCCTGACCTTCAATCTGCAGTAGCAAAGTGTAGCTACACTTTCAATTGCAAGATGATCTTAGGGACACAATTCTGCTGGAGATGGTTGTTAAGTTAATAATCCTCTTCACACTACCTAACACACCAACATCTTGTGGCAAAGAACACCAATCATAACATGACTCTTTAACTCAGCCTTTTTTGTTTTGCTTTGTTTTCTTCCTCAGAATGAGACCCTTTAAAAAAAAAGGCAAGTAGAGTTGGGTGAAGCAGAATGAGAAACTTTAGCGTATGATACATTTCAGTAAGTATTTTTTTCAGTAAGTATTATTGATTATTCCCACCTCTGCAGATGTGAGGGTACTGAAATTAGTTAAACCACTTGCCATAAGCTCTTCCAAGTTCCAGCACCTAATTTTGTATTTGAACTTTTCTACACTTGAAGAAGAGACACTCTGAACTGTATAATGTATGGGCACTACAAAATCTGGTTGATCCTGGGTAAATCAGCCCACACCAGCCTGGGAGTGAGGTCAGAGACGAAAGAGTATTTTTCAAATTCCACAGGAACTTGCTCAGCAGTCATTTCAGTGCCCCTGTAATTCCGTCCAAATATTTCCAGAAAGTTCCAGGAGTGTCTCACATGTTTCCCCAGCTAATTCCTCTAGCAATGACAGTCATCATTTCCTCCTGCCTGTTCCACATCACAATAGAGATGGGTCTTGTCACTGTCAACAGGAAAAGTTCCACCTCTTGCTGTTGATACCAGCTCCATGGCAGTGCCCACCATTACTGAGTCAAAGCAACCAGAGCTGGTGTCCACAGGAGATCCCTGTATTGAGTGTGTCATCTCCTAACCTGCCATCGCTATATCCTGCAAGTACATTACCTGTCACAGCCCTTTCTGTTCTCACATGCCGTACATGGCAGACCCTTCACCGTGTCCCTGGTAGGATGCTGCAGGGGCTGGCCTGGAAGACATCCAAGAGACAGACACCGGGCAGTCTCTCCACCCAGCCTGCTCTCTCTTCCCCTGCTGTGTGTCCTTTCTCAAGAGGACCTTTTGACCCTCAGATAAAATACACTGCTGGAGATTCCACTCTAGGAGGCTTATGTAGACCATCCCAGGGATGGAATCAAGGGAACAAAGGGAAGTTGTGGAACCATTCAGTCACCTATAGCAGTTGTTCAAAGCATGGGCTCTGGACTCGGCTTGATACAGGGCAACAAGGGGCACTAAGAGCAGCCCAGGACACTGCCCAAATAGTTTACCTGTCACTGTCTGTTTTTCACCAGCACGTGAAGACAACTCAAGTTCAGAGAACAACAATAATGGGATTTATTTAACAAACAAGGGAAAAAACAAGAGTTACTGGGGCCAAAAATGGCCACTTACCTCACCCAAAGCAGTGTCCAGTCTTTTTAACACTTTGTGTGCCGGTGCCCTTTAAATTTACCAGCCCTTGGGGCCGGCCATTTTCTGTGCCACCGCATGAATGGTAGAAGCATTCAATAAAACACACACAACTCCTGAACTACTGGATATTAAAAAAAAAGTAATATCTCTCATAAAACACCTTACATTTTCACCAAAGCAATGTGGAAAGCTTCTAGACTGAGTACGATCAAAGAAATAGCTCCTCATAGTTCCAAATAAATCCACCGTGGCGTGAAAAACCATAGATGAACACGTATTAATACATGAGAGGCCACCTGATACTGGTGACAAAAACACACATACTAATACACGAGCGGACCACAAAGTGTTAAGTCCCAAATGAACAGCTAAGATGGCGTCTTCCCTACACCGAGCGCCTCTCCTGAACAACATGCCACATGCCCAAGATGGCGTTTTCCTGCCACTGCAGACACACAGCAGCCAGACTATAGGCCAGGTTACAACTCACAAAAACAACGAAAGATGCTCCCGAAGTTGCCAAAATGCTCCAAAGCAGCAACAGACAAGCGACACTCAAAACAGCCGCTGCAGCGGCTAAAGAGCCCGACAAAGGGCCACACTCACGCATTTCAGCAAGGCGCCGGCTCCACGTCTTCCCCTTCTCGCCTCAGCTGGAACAGCAGCAAAACCAGGTACAGTTCAGTCACTCAGCTACTTGTAAAGGCTTCAAACTTTTCCTCTCAAAGGTCGGCGTGGTGGCGGCCAAAATCACTGATCCCAAATGCTGAAAGCTCAAACGCTCAAATCTCAGACACTAAATCCTCAAACGCTAAATTCGGAACTCTAAATGCTGGGGGCTGCTTCTGCAATCCCTTGTATTTCTTATCTCCACCCCAACATGCAATACTTTTTAGCATTTTCCCTGGGGCTATCTCTCCTCACCAGCAACCCCCTCCAGGGGGCACTAGTCTGTCACAGCATTTGGCTTCAGCCACGGCTTCCAAGCTGAGGTCTGTTCTGGGTTCCGCTATCTGAGTTCTGTTTCTGCTGCTGCCACTTAATAGCTCTGCAGTCGTCCCAATGTTATTTGATCTTTCTGTGCCTCAGTTTCCTCATCTGTAGAACTCAGTTGATAATTAATGCTTATCACATGGGGTCACTATAAGAACAAACGAGTAAGTGTGGGAAATAGTGCTTTATGAATAAGCTGCAAAATTCTAGATGACTTAATTGAAGCCCGGAATTATTTACTATATTTAAATATATCTTTCCTTAGTATTTATTTTCTGGCATAGTAGCCATATATATGTATTAAGAAGTTAACACATGTTAAAAAATAGAGAGTGCAGAGAATGGAGGTTCACCCCCATCTCCAGTCAGATGTCCTCGTAGGCACAATGTTACTGATTTCTCCTTATCCTTCCCCTTTCTGAGGCACAGATTTATCTTGTTGTTGACCTTTGGTTTAGAAAGGTGACTAGGAGGACAGTGATCTGCTTTGTGACCACTTGCCCTTGGGGAGCCAGCCATCTGGAGGAAAAGCAGATTAACAACAAACAGGGCAGGAAGGAGAGGATGCGGCCAGAGAAAGCGAAGTGGGAGGAAGCAGGAGGAATTCTAACTGGGTGGGAGAGCTGGTACCGAATGTCATTAAGGCTAAAATAGTGGCTTGGATCATGTTATCCAAAATTCACTCAGAGTCTAGTCCAAAAAATGAACTTTGCAAGGAAACTTTATAGGGTAAGAATGATTTTGTTCTACAATGTTAGGTATATGCGTTGTTTCCTCTTTCTAAACCAAACTGAATTGAGTTTTGAAACTAGAGAATGATGCCCGAGATCTGTTATTGTATAAGGTTCCACTGCGCCCAAAGCAGGAGAAGGCTTGAAAAAGATCTTCTGGTTCCCCAGTCTACCTTGGCCCCCTGAGCTTGCTCTCGGTCCTTGTCCACTGGTTCATTTACATAGAATAACCCTGTTCCCTCCAGGCCAGGGCCATCCGCTTCTTGTTCAAGTGCACAGCTGAGGCTCAGCGATCGGTGGTCAGATCCACACCAGCATCGCCTGGGCTTTTCCCTAAACACAGAATCTGAGTCTCTCCACTTGCAAACACACTAAAAGCCTCTACCCCCCTTCCAATGAAGGGTATTGTCTCACCTTGGTTCCTTCCACTCTGTTCTCCCCCTTATAGTCACAATGAACTTTTATTGGTTTTGTTCTTTATCTTTATTGCAGATTTCATCAATATAACCATGTTTTCAAGAAAGACATTCACATTGGCTAGTGTAAAGCAATTTATTTTAATTTACCCTGTGTGATTTGGAACAGAGTTGTCCATGACTTAGATTTTAGATGAATAAATACGGTTTTGTTTATTTTTTTACCTACTATAAATATGTCAAAATTCTCCCTCAGACTGTTACAAGAACCATGAGAAAGTTATCTTTGGTTTATTTTTTAGAAATAAGAGAGGAAATGTTGGTGTAAAAAAAAAACAGTGCAATGAAGCAATTTTGTAACATTTCAGTACCAGCTGAAGATTTTTCAGTAATTATAGAAAAGTCTTGGTGATTAGGAACCTATTTGCTCCCATAGGACTGTCATAACAAATCACCACAAACCTTATGACTTAAAAATTGCAGAAATTCATATCCTTGCAGTTCTGAAGGCCAGAAGTCCAAAATTAATGTGTTGGCAGGGCTCCCTCCAAAAAGACCATGGGTGCCTCTCTCTATTCCTTTTTCAACTCCCCGTACCTCCTGGTATTCCTTGATGGGGGCTCTACAATGCCAGTCTCCACCTTGGTCTTCCTGTGCCCTTCTCTCTGTGTGCCTCTCTGTAAGCAAACCTCCCTCTTCTTTTTTTCTTAGTAGATTCATCTTTAGATTTAGGGCCCAACCTAATGCCAGGATGACTTCCCATGGAAACCCTTAGCTACATCTGCAAGATAGGGCACATTCTGAAATTCTGGGTGGATATGCATTTGAGAATGACATTATTCAACCCTCCAAAACCCATGCAACAGCTTCACTAGCAATCTGTATTTAGTTAATATTGCATGTACAGTATATACTTACATAAACCAAAATCTAAGCAATTTTCTGAATCTGAATTAATACCTCCAGTTCATTTCATCTGCTTAGGTCAACAAGTGGACTCAGCACTTTGGCTGTCAGTATTTCTGCTTTTTATTTTTAAAAGGACATTTTTACCCTAGTTTCTCAGAGTCCAGACAGGTAATTAATTATAGCACTAACATGTGAGCCTTCTATATTCAAACATGCATCAAACATGCCAGGGGCTCTACTTGGGTTTCAGTTCTTAAGCACAAAGTAAGCTACAACAAATTTGGTTGTATCACACCTCTAGGAAACCCATCAATATTATGCTATTGCCAACAGACAAAGACCTAACACTGTATTAAACTTGTGTGGTTTTACCCCTGAGTCTGAACAAATCTCTGACAAGGTCTCCCACACTCCCATGTATGTTTTTCATGGCTTCTCTCATTCCTGTGCTTTCATATCTATTTAAATGATTACCTAAGGCCTCCCCAGTGGCGCAGCAGTTAGGCACTGCGCTGTGGAGCTGTTGGCAGCAGCAATGTGAGTTTGACACCCAGCCAGAGAGATTCCCACATGGCGCGGCAGACCTTGCCTGCCTCGCCTGCTGCTCCCCTCAGCAGTGTGTTTCCGACGATCTGCCTGTTCTGCTCCCCACTCTGTCTCTGGTGAACCCTCTTGCTGCCCCACGCCTCTGGTCTGTACTCCAGCTTGTATGCATAAATAAATAAATCTTAAAAAAAAATAAATGATTACCTAATAATGTCAATAAGCCTGATAAAGATGCAAACCTATTCCATTTGCCATCTGTCTCCAGCATCCAACAAGGATAATAACACTCATGTTTGTTTTGAATGAGTGAACAACCAAAATTAATACCTTGTCAATCTCATCTCATTGCTTAGGTGGTATACATAAAATATCTGAATTGGAATCAGAGCAAACATTATCTGGTAATCTAAGCAGTCTAGTCCTTCTGAGAAAATAACAAACCTTAGAAAATGTTGGTGAAGGCCAGAAGTCCAAAATTAATTAGAAAAGCCAATGCTTGAGAAATGGGGACAAATACTGCTTTTGCACAGTCAACAGAGATTTTCACAGCATGCTATCCTTTTTTGTCCCCTGCTTGGAAAGTTAGCAATCACTATTGCCCAAGAAGGTGGTATGCAGTAGTGACAATTGCCAGGGGCCGGGCAGGGGGCCATGGTGAGTAGTAGGATATGAAATAAGTTGACAACTGTTGAGTTTGTCCCCAGAGTCCCCTGCCATGTTGTATTTGAATTGGTCACCTTCCACGAGGGCAGGCATGCCCCTTCTGCATGAGAAGTCCAGTGCCTTGTGGCTACCTGCCAACTCTGGAAAGGCTTTGTTGGCCCAAACACCAGGAAGTCTTGGTTTCTTAAAGTCAAGCAACCCACTGTTTAAATTTATGTTGGCCTTCAACTGCTACAAAGGCAATCTGCTGAAAAGTTTATTTCAAGTTGAAATGAAAAGGAAATGTCTTAAATGAATCCAGCTGTTTGTTTCAGTTCTCATTTTTTTTGACTAGTTGAGCCACGCACATTGATTTTCAGAAAGAAAAGTTTAAAAAAAACCGCAAATGTCTACAGTTGAAGGAATGCAGTCAAACAACCAAAATGTAATTTTTGGGTAAGTGCCCCCATCATTTAGGATTTTAATTGGAAAACAATGAAGTTTTTCAGCTGACTGAGGAAGAAATAGGAAATAATTTTACTACTTCTTGTGAGCAAGTGGCCCATTAGAAAGTTGAGGTAACGAAGGCCCCAAGGTTTGCACTCGTGGTTTCAATTTTTTAAAATAAAAGATTTATTTATTTATTTATGCATACAAGAGCTGGGGTATAGGCCAGAGGTGTGGGGGGTGAGAAGATTCACCAGAGACAAAGTAGGGAGCAGAACAGGCAGATTGACTGAAATACACTGCTGAGGGGAGCAGCGGGCAAGACAGGAGAGATCTGCTGCACCATGTGGGAAGCTCCCTGGCCAGGGATAGAACTCATATTGCACTGGCTGTAGATATCTTCATAGTGCTGAGACTTAACCACTTGCACCACCAGGGAGGCCCTCATGGCTTCAATTTTGTTCTCTGTAGTCTGAAGAAAAGTTGAAATGTCTTTATCATAATTTAGAAAATTCTAACTCAGTGGGTTTTTAAAAATGTAGATTCCCAGGTCTCCTGCCTCAAGATCTTGATGGAGTAGGGCTAGCCTTAGAGTCAGGAACCTGAATTTTAAGCAAACACAGTACTGAACTCTCTGAGTGAGAACATCCTTCAAAAAAGCTCTCACAACCTTTCTCCTTCTTGTTTATAACATGGCAAATATGTAAAATTGTTGTCCTCATACAGCACACTGTAATAAACAGGTGGGGAGTTTTTTCAGGGTTCACTTAGATAAAAAGGAAAATGCCCCCTGATTATAATTGTAATTAATGAATAAGAAATTGGTCTACTATAGTGGTAATTATACTGATAACTGATTCTGCAGAGAAGGTAGCAAATAGGAGCTTTGCCAAAGACTAGGACTCCATCCTCTTCCCCACAGACCTCCATGCATCATCTATTGATACAGCCATAGCCACCCACAAGCCAAGATCTCCTGAGTTTTTGGCTGAATCTGCAGTAGGGCGGAGGTTTAGCCAGGGGTGGGCTGGGCCTGGGCCCCAGCAGAGCTGATAGCCGGTGAATTGTATGTGCACCCTAAGTGCCTAGATGTCACTGTACCTCAGTGACTCAGCCTGATGTGATTTTGTTTTCCCCTTTCCCCCAACACCCTGAGTCACTGGGCAATGTATAGAGACATTTTAATACTTGCCAGTAGGAATTTAGTGAGTAAAGACCAGAAATATACTGAACATCCCACCAAGCTTAGACCAGCTCTCCCCAATGAGGAATTGTCCAGCTCAAAATAGCCATCCTGCTGAGTTAACAAACTACCTCCGTGAGCAGGTAGAGACTGGGGAGAACTTGTCCAAAAATAATGTCTTGTTACTGTGAATGAATGACAGTGTCTGGCCAAAGAGCCAGCGCTTTGTGGCAGTGAACTCTAGAAAGAAATACAGATTTCAAATATTGTCTGTCAGCCGATGTTCATCTCGTGTGTGAAGAGCAATGCTGCTGGCAATCGTTTGAACCTCTGAGTTGGTGACTCTGACAATCTGATTGCAGACCATTCCCACTAGGACCTGGACACATCAGCTCTTCGAGCAAAATGCAGAGCCAGAAACAAGCAGTAGTAGTATAACTTTTTTTTTGAAACAGGAACAATTTGCCTTTCACAGGAAATGCGCTCTAGAACTGATTGTAAAACACTTGTGATTTTTCCCATTTTATTGAGATTGACATATAGCATCATATTACTTTAATGGATAAAACATAATTATTTGATATATATTGCAAAATGATCAGCAAAGGAAGTCCAGTTAACATCCATCCATATAGTTACACATTTTCCTCCTTGTGCTAAAAATTTTCAAAATCAACTGCAAGCAATTTTCAAATAGACAACCCAGTATTGTTAACTATAGTCACCATGATGACGTATTTATTTTGGCACAGGAAGTTGTACCTTTTGAACTTCTTTACCCATATCGCTCCTCCCCAGTCCTCTGCCTTTGGCGATCATCTATCTATCTGATTCTGAGTTTTGCTTTTTCAGATTTTGCATAGATGAGATCATATGGTATTTAAGAACATGTATTCTTTACGCTGGTTTATATGCTAGCATTTATTCCATGAAAGAGATAATAGACTACAGAATGAATTTGAATAGGAAACCCCTGTTACTAAGTTCATTGATAAAAACAAAATACTTTCAAAGGTAAAACCAAAAGCTGTCAGTTACACATGCAATTTCCAAATCTAAATCTCCAAATCTGACCCCTGTGCATCTTCTGGGCATTGTGGTCCACTTGGGGACCCTGACAAATTTGCCTGCTGTGGGCAACCAAGGGGCTCAGGGTTGCTAAATCAGGTCCCTCTCTGATTAATCACGCTGTCCAGCGGGCTTTTTGGATAGGACATCTAGGACAGAGCTGGGGGATTTCCCTCCACTCTGAACATGAACATAAGCAGAAGATGTCTGCTGTTGGACTCAACCACTTTCCTTCCCCTTGAATTTATGGAAGGACAAAAACTGAAATTCTGTTCCTGCCCTTCCCCTCCACTTCCATATCCCGTTTTTACTCCTCAATTCAGGAGGTCCAAGTTGCTCTTTTCCTTCTCTTTCCTCAGGGGTTGATTCTTCCTCCACACCAGGGATAAGGCTATGGTTCTTCCTTTCTTTTCCCCTCTCCAAGGTTAAACTTAATAATATATAGAGAATTCACATGAGAACCTGAGAGGCTATTTTTAATATTACACCCACTAGATTAGGTATGGCTATCACTTCTTTACAACTGAGAAAATAAGGGCAAGGGGACACAGCTACATAAAGAGAGGTTGTGGAGATAGGATTCAAACTCAGTTCTTGTTCACCAAACATGTGTTCTTCCTGTTGTAACTTTGGAAAAAAAAAACCAGTGGGAGAATCCAAGTCTATCTCTCCATAGCTGGTGACCTGTATGCCTCAGTTTTCTTATCTCCAACATGTAGATAATTTTTATCATGCCTGCTTCCTGGGAAAGCTACAAAGATCAAGTTAGTTAATATATGACAGCATAAAGCATGATCCAAAAGTCAGGAAAAATTATTATTGTGATAAATTTTGCACCCATTATATGGGCGATAAGAGAATTCACTCTCACATTTAAGTAATGCTGTTTTTTAAACCTCTATTGCTTTCAGAAATTACGCTAATTAAAATCACCACTAACTATGATTGATTAGTCTCTGAAGTTATTGTCTAAAGAGATATTGCTATTACAATTCTGCCTTTCACACTGAAAACTCCAGTCTGTTTGTTTGAAAAAGAACATCTTATTCCTAATAGCTGCAAGTTGGACTGGTCTAGTCACTTCAATTACCCTTAAAAGCATATGCCATAAAATTATTTGACTCTGTGAATAATGGTGTGAGTTTTCTTAAAAGCACATTTACTTTCCACTTAGACTTTATTTAGTTTTTCATTAACAGAATTTTATATTCCTCTAGTATGTGTCATCACCTAGCTTCTCTGGGAGAACTTTGTGAGCAGTCCCATTATTAGTCCTTTTCTACCGTTGCAGAAGCTGCTCCTTCTAGGACCCTAGTTTAAAGTCAAGTGTAAAACATGAATGCACAATAGTTATTGTCTATTTTACACAGTTACTACTTATGTCATTGGCACTAGTTCCCATAGTGGATACCTGATGAGACCTCCCTCCCCCTTTCACCCAACCCTGCTCTGTGAATACGCCACCTCTTTTCCAAAGAAAATCTTTTCCAGGTATTTCGGATGGGTTGAATCACCATCAAATCAGATCCTTTTACCACAGAGATTTATTCAGGAACAGGAACATGGCACAGCCTGGTGAATCAGGGTCTTCCAAGAGACTTCCTTGCTAGAGTTCTTCAGGGCAACATTTCCAGGAGGTTCCTAGTAGTAGGTGTGAGCTTTGATTTCTGGAGACCATCTTGCCAAATACCTGGGGAACATCTGCCTGAAGAATAAAGCCCATCAGAGCAAAGTGAGAAAGCTGGAGTCAGAACACTGACAACATCAGAGTTGCTAGAACCTGCCAGTTTTAAAAGTCTGTGACTTTCCAGTTATGTACTCATAAATTCCTCTCCTACTTTTAATTTATTTTGTTATGGTTTGAGTTGGGTTTCTATCACCTTCAATTGAAACATTCTGGCTAATTCCTAGTCCAATCGAGCATTTGATTTTCAGCTCTAGAAATGTGCTGTACTTGTGTAAGTCTAGAGTCTTACCCCACAGGCATGACTAAAGTTGATGCGTTCCATCAATGGGATACCATCAATGGGGTTCCAGCAATGGGTACCAGCAATAGTTGAAGGGCCCCCTAATACTCACTGCCTGCTGAAGACTCAACCCAGGGAATTGTTATTATTTAGCCCCCTCATTCCTTCTTCTTTTAATTCATGGAGGTTAACCATCATTTTCCCTCTGTTTTTTTTTTTTTTGTATATATTACCCTGCATTTTTACTGTCTGATGGAACTAGTAGACCTAGGTCCTTGTTTAATATTGGAAAAATCACTTATTCTTTCTTAGTTTCATTGTTTTCACCTATCAAATTGAAGTGATGAACTAACCTTGGCAAGCCACTATTAATCTTATGAAACCACTATGATTTTTATGTCCTAGGTATTCCTTGTATTTGTCTCATCCTCCCATAAATCATAAGCTCTTTATATACAGAAATACTATTTCAAACTTCTTTTCTGTTCTATGTGTGCTTGGTTTTATAACACTCAGAATACTTTGGGTGGCCAAATTTAAATGTTTTAAACTAAAATTACCTTTTTATTAATAAAATAATTGACAGAGAGTGATCCTTCATTTCTCTCAAAGAGGAGGAGGAACTCAGCAATCTACAAGTTAATAGAGTATAATTCTATAGTTGAAACAGAAACTCCATCAAAATATAAAAATAATCAAACCATCCCATTTCTCGCCTTAAAACTTATGCAGTAGTGTATATCAATTATTTCTCAACACAACTGGGAAAAAAGTCTTTGAGGAAAAGAAAAATATCCTAAATAGCTGGCAAGGGAAAAAAAAGAATTGTTCAACTTTTTATATACATAGATTTCAACTAATTGATCTCATGAATTCTCTAATATTTAAAACATATGGAAACACAAAGCATACTGAAACATATGGAAACACAAGAAGGATATCCACAGAAGGATAATCAAGGATAATAATTTTTTGCACAAGACTACTTAATAAAATTTTTTAAATAAACTTAATAGTTTTTTTTTATTCTAGAGTTAGCAATGTTTTTTTAAGGTTTGGACATTTCCCAAAAAAGAAAAATCTTATGTGATAATTTGATACAGAAAAAAAAGTATTAAATTTGTATTAAGTATTAAATTTGCTGTTTTAGTCCCCAGGTAGGGAACAAATGGTAGGCTCTACAATTTTTTTCCTCTACTATTACAAACACTTTTTCACATCATTAGCTTTTGATACCATGATTTTTGGATCATTATAAAATATCCCAGCATGTAGACAATCCAAATGTTTTTAATTCCCACCTCCATTGGAAGACATTGAAGTCATTTCCAATTATTCCTTGTTTGTCATGAATCTGCAGTATATGGTGGAGATATCCTCAGGATTAAATCTCAGGCTGCTATAGATGCTCAGAGGTGTGCTGCCTGCCTACTATTCATTTCTCACAAAAGTTTTACCCCATCTATTTTATTATCACTTGACATTAATAAATATTTAACATCTATATCTTGCTGTATAATTTACAAGTCACTTTCATATGTACTATTTGATGCTTATAACAAATGTCGTAACAGGAATATTTTTATCTCATTCCTAGTGAAGTAACTAGGTATCAGCATTCTCTTCCAGATAGATAGATAGATAGATAGATAGATAGATAGATAGACAGACAGACAGATTAATCTGGCGGTATCAAACCCTATCCTCTCCTTTTTGAAAGTCTCTGAGATGAGACATTATATTAAATGGCATTTTTAACCTTCGTTGTAAAGTCTGCATTGTAAAAGCATGTAGCCTAAGCTTCCTCACCACTCTCTTCTACAAACTTGCCCACTTCTCTCCTGACTTAGCCAGGCTCTGTGTGCCTCCTTTCCATGCCTGATGCCTCTTCCTCCGTCACCTAAGAAACTGTTCTTACCCTCTTAGCCTGTTTCAGATTGCACTTTTGCAAAAAACTCCTCCGAACTTTTGAAGCCTTGAGTTTTTGATGTAGAATCCAGGACAATTTATTCATATTTTTCCACCACTTAAAGCATTTATTGTATCATATTTGTAGGACATCTGCTTGCATGTGCAATATCATGTGTATATGGTCAGCATTTTAATCATATCCTTCTATAAAGTCCCTTGCACAGATTAAGTGATGAGACACAGAGAGGCAAAGTAATTTTCCTGAGGCTGCATAGCAGGAAATTGCCAGAGTCAAATTATGAGTCTAGCTTCAGCATCTGTGCTCTTATCCTTACTATCTTACCATACAATACGTTCATAACAAAATACTGGGAAAATATGAAGTAAAAAGCACCAAGAGAGTTCTGAGTTTGTGTGCATGTACTTGTATGACCTTTATAAAATAGGACATAAGCCTACTTTCTGCCAATTAAATTATTTATCAGTTGGAGGTATTGTCAACAAACTTTAGTCCAAATAAATATCAGTGTGATATTTTTAACCAAAAAAGGATTAACGTGATGTCTCTTTTAAGAAGTCAATGGTTAGGAGGAAAAGTCATTATTTACTGAGTTTAAATTATCCTTCTCTGTGACCCAATTCCTTTGTCATCCTTTCCTCAATATTAAAATCCTCATTATTAACCTGAATATGATTAGCATTCTAATTACATACTTACATAATAACCCCATTTTTCAGTTTTTCCCAACCACATTTTCCAGTATTAGCAAACTGGGTGCTGAGGGTCAGGGTTTGAAAGCCAGTCTGAGCTCCCCACCGGTTTTATTTACAACCCCACATAGTTCCCACATAGCTACAGATGGGTCCTTAGGCCTTCGTCTAGCCCAGATTTCTTTCTGCAACGCATTAAGAGTGACCCAGATTTTTTAAATGCCTACGATCTCCTCTGAAATAGCAGCTGCTTCAAAGCAAGGGGTTGTTATGAAGA
Source organism: Scalopus aquaticus (assembly GCA_004024925.1). Lineage (NCBI taxonomy): Eukaryota > Metazoa > Chordata > Mammalia > Eulipotyphla > Talpidae > Scalopus > Scalopus aquaticus. The sequence goes on from PVIJ01005277.1 coordinate 104,045, forward strand.
ACACAAACAAACAATTTCATCTGGGAGCTACTCAGAGATTTTATAATTTGCCATTAAATAAGATTCTTGCGTTGGCAGAGAGAAGGCATTCTTCCACAGTGAAACATTTTAATCGATCAGAGTCCACATCACATTAAGAAGAGAGAAAAAGTTCACCATCCATCTCACTAAGCAGATCATCCAGAACACTATAAATACAATTCAAGAGTGCTAACTAGCCTGGGATAGAAGATAAGACCTGTGACCAAGCAACTAAAAACACTGGTAATTTTTCTAAGACCTCGCTTAAATCAATTTTTCTAGGTACTGCCTTAAAGCAAAAGCCCTATTTCTAAACTTCTTCTGCAAATGTGTTACCAAAAAATAGCCATCCTACTGGAAATTTTTGTTAGCCTATATCTTGAACACTCTGACAAACAGTGGAATGTACCCTTAAGACAGCTCAAATTTATAGACTGCGATTTTTTAATCTTTATCTATACAACTGTGCTGGAAATGGTACCTTGATCTCATTAGGTTTCAAATTAAATTTAAATCCACAAATGGCTCGTGTATTCTGTACAAAACAAACTACTCCATAAGACTTACTTGTTCAATATTTGCACTGTGCCTGCTGGAAATAAAAAAAGGCCAAGTTGTCATTGACTAATACAAATAGATTTCCTGATGAATTATTAAGATGTAAAGAGACCAAATAGGGAAAAATAATGTTCCCCATTTGGAACTCCAGCCTGCTTTTCGTATACAGATTATATTAAAATCAATATCTGAACCATCTTTAGTAAAAGTACCTTTGAATTGTATTTTGCAGTTTACATAAATTTTAATACTACTAGCAGTTACATTAAGTAAAGAAAAAAATCCTTCCCTTTATCTGGCAGAGGCAGAGCAAAGCATGTTAAAGTGGCATTAGGGTGACTTTGAGAACTCAGCCACAGGCACACAGCACCTACATTTCACCCTCTGCCTGGGCGGGTTCTCCTACCTGACCCTCTCCTGGGCTTGACATTCCTTCATCTGCCCTCCGGCTCGCTGTAGCTTCAGCCTGGCTCACAGCTCACCTTCAGGTAGGGAAGTCTGGCAACCACTCCAACTTGACCTCAATTCCTGTGAAAACTCCCTCCTCTTTGCCCTCAAGCCTCAGCACTCCAGCCTCCATTCTCTGTGTTTGCAGACACCGTCTTCATGCACTAAGACAGGAGAAGGAGCTAGAACTCAGAGAAATGGAGAAATAAGCACATTAGGTTAGAGAAACTAAGATGATAGAAAATTTTGTTTCTTGGACTTCCAGTGCAGGCTATTGAATTATTCTTACTCCTCATTTTATAGCACATGATCATCAAATATTTCTATAAATTTTCTGTTTTGTGTTGTTAAAAAAGTTAAATCAATTATTTATCTTGTTCTTATAGCCAAGTCCCTTTCCTCCAGATCTCCTCCAGAAAACTATTATCATGCGTTTCTATGTTTTTTATTAAATATGTTACTACACCCATTGGGGTGTGTGTGTTTGTGTGTGTGTGTGTGTGTGTGTGTGTGTGTGTGTGTGTGTGTGTTTTATGGATCTCATTCTGGTTTTTTTCTCACTAGGGATTACTTTTAAGATTCCTTTGGTAGCTATGTATATAACCCAGTTGGTTATTTTAGCTAGTGTAGAACGTTCTTTATGCCCATTCTCCAAATTGTATCTATTTATTCT